>JABUQX010086352.1:27500-37500 GCA_015478945.1 Trachelipus rathkii
TAAATTACTAGTAATTGTTTATAAATAATATATATATAAATGTATAACAATTTTATATTGCAAAGTATCACATTTTATTATACAATGTCTAGCATTTTATTAACTAATAATCGTATATGAATCTTGGTTAAAATTATACTACAATACAAACGAATAAAGTTTGTCCTACTTATGGCAAAAATTGTCGAATGCTAAGGCTACATACCTAAAAAGAAGCACACTACTTCGGAACTTGTGGCAATGAGCATCGATGGGGCGACTTTTCCAACAACTCTTGCAACGTGTTCTTCGACCGTTTCATTTTCTAAACGTTCTTCTCTTTGTAAAGTCTGAACCAGCAGAAATATGTTATCGACCCCCACAAAAACTAGAAAGAAGTACCTAGAAAAATAATAATAATATATTAATTATTACTGAATTCACTAATATAATAATAATAATAATAATAATAATAATAATAATAATAATAATAATAATAATAATAATAATAATAATAATAATAATAATAATAATAATAGAAAAGATAATCTTAAAAACTTTAATAAATTTTCTTTGCCCGTACAAACAAAGAATAAAATCCTCCTCCCTCGCCAACTCCAAAGAAAAGTTTGAAAAAAGAATGAATAATCAAAATTATATATAAAGATAAAATTCATTTTCATTACAAATCATAAAGCATTAACAATAATTATTTTCAAAAGAGTTTTAATTTAGATTATTCTATGTTTAATCTGGATAAAATATACAGAAGTTTAATATTTTTTATTATAAGATTAAGTATAAATTTCAGATAATTATCTGACAATTTCTAACCTCAAGTACGAAGAGTGTTCCTTGTACCCCCAAGTATCCACATAAACCTATTGAGGAAACTACTGAAAGAAATACGAGAACTACACTGCAGAGACCTAGAGTCATTTTGGTTTCAATCTGAAAAAGCAAAAATGGACATTAATTGAACAGTAAAATAGATGATTGTTATAATTCACACGCCATGAACATTCAAAAATGTTTTATGTTCAACTTTCTATCAACAGTTTCAAAACTCTCAACTTGAACTCAAAAAGTCGATAAAAAATAGTCAGCGCAATAAATTAAATTATTAAATCTATTTCCATTGATAAATTCTAATGATATCGCTTGAGAAAATGGATTTCATGCAACTCTTCAGTTTATTTTATTGAAAGTGATCAGTTGTGTCCCTACTTAGGTCCAATTCTAAACTCACACTTGGTCCGTTTCATTTAGGTCAAGTCTTTCCATATATATTTGCATATAAATTCATAACCATCCAAAACTTTAACACTGTTTTGTGGTTACACTGTGGTCTAGTTATAGTGTGTGAGTTTAGTTTTATAGTTAATATTAATAAAATAGACAGTAGATTTATATACTTACTAAAACTCTACCCAGTTCTGTATTGAAATTTCCCAGTGAAACTGCCAGGTAGTTATGTTTCGATCGTTATGAATTTTTGCGTAGATTGATAACGTGCTGCACAGCGTTGGTATCCTGATATTCATCCACTAAGATATGCCGGAATCGTTTTTGATAGAAATTCCGTATCTCTGCTGATTGTTCGAAAAGGTTGACTGATAGAACAAGGAGATCATCAAAATCCATCTACAAATATGATGTGTTAGAGGTGGTGTGTGTGTGTGTGTGTGTGTGTGTGTGTGCGAGTGCGTGAACGTATTAAAAATTAACAAAGATATAAAATTGTACATAGATTATTATATATAACTACGGGTTCTTATCAGTTAGTCTTTAGCTAACGCTGATAGGGACTCGCTAGCGTTCGTAGAAAATTAAAGGTAATAAATGCTGTAATCTTGCTTACTATCACTACAATAAATAAAACTATTAGTATAGTTAAGCACTATTATAAATATAAAATAATAAATAAGTATAATGTTATATATATGATATTATAAAATAGTTTAATAAATATAATAGGGTTAGGGATACTACTGTAATAAATATTATATGTAAACTTAGAATATATAATAATATTATATTACAATATATAATATAATAACTATACTTATATATTATTATTATCTATATAAATATATATATTTATCATATATATTATTACTTTATATATATATTATTAAAATATATAATTAGCTAGCCTCCCAAATATTATACTAATAATAATTAATATTACATAAAAGTATAATATAAAATGATACATTGTAGTTTTATCTTTAGAATATAAATAAATATAGCGTTTTGGAGGGTATCACTCCAAGAGTGGTGATGGATGGAGTGATATTCGGTAATAGTATCACCCGCTGTATAGTAAGGGAGGGTAAAGGGAGAAAGAGGGGACGACTAGTTAAGAAATTATAGGGGATAGTTTATTGAATGTTTTTGTATGGGAAGGAATCTGCTGGATTTTTGGTCTCACGGAGAAGCAATACAACCCAATAATTATTCACAATGGGAAGAAAGAGTGCGTCGAGTGACTGAAGGACTGATTGGTGTAGAGCAACAAGATGGTTGCGTTTAGGAGTGGTAGAGTGTGTGTGTTCTTGACAAAATATATTTGAAACAAATGATTGAAATGTGAAAATGAGGGAGAAGAAGATTATAAATTATTATATTTAATGTGTTTAGTGATTGTGCGAAAGGCGTATGATGAGTTAATAAGGAACAAAGGCTTTATGGCAGGTATTAGTGATATATGGGTGGTTCGGTGGTAGGCTTCTGATGGAATCAAAAGTTAATGCTATGCGATAAAGTGATATGGCGTGGTGTAAGAATTAGATGGTCGTCAGTCGGTGATGGTCTTAGGATTTACATATCGAGTGCAGACAGTGGTTGTGTTATGATCTCAACTTTTATACAATTTGTATCCTTGATTGTGGTTATGAAAGAATTCGAGTGGTGGGTGTATTTGAGACAGTAATGTGTTAGAAAATATGATGAGGTGGAATGTGTAGATGAGTTGGAGCGCTGCCAGTCTACCTATTTACTGCGATGAAATTGGTTCTTGTGTTGGCGTGAAATCTGAAGAGAGTTCTTCGAGAAGGATTGGTAAAGGAGGTTTGGCAGTGAGTTGGTGTAAATAAAGGAGGGGTTATGAAAGATAGAACACAGTAGATAAAGAAGTAAGAGGTTAATGGTATTGTGCAGTGATGGGCAGTCTTCAGTGGTGTTAGTTATGTTAGATGGTGTAGTCAGTTCTAGATGCAAGTGTTCTGAGTTTTAAATATTTTAGGTATGTGTTGATTGTTAGATATAGGGTATGTGATGTTGCAGAGTTGTGTTAGTATGAAAGTTTGTTGAAATGGCGGAAGGTTCTGGTGCAATTAATCGTCTCGGTGGAATGTGTAAGAGGGATAATTGTGAGTGGTGATAGGGGTTTACATGAGGGTATTGTGTTACTTTTATTATTATTAATGGTAGTAGTGAGACTAGTGGGTCTGGGATAAGAAGTTTATTGTTCTATTTGGTTTCATGTGTTACAGATGGACAACCTCTTAGGAGCATAGCTAGTGTGAGAAGAATTAATAAAATGAGGAAGGAATATTCGAGAGTTGTGGTGGTGTGAAGAAAGGGGTAAATGAGAGAATAAACTTGAAAGTATGTTGAGATGGTTTGGTTAAGCATGTGAAGAGGATGAATGATAGTCGGTTGTTAAGTGGTGATGTATATGTGGGGTGAGTGGCTCGTTGCGGAACCGACCGGGCTGGGCGACCGAAGAGAAAGTGGATTGAGTCCGTGATATCGAATGTCTTGAAGGAGAGAAATTGTGATGTTTGGCTCAGCTGGAGAGATTATACAAGTGCAGTGATAAGTGTTATGAGAATGGCCGGGAGTATTGTATGGGGTCATGGTTGTGGACATACTATCTGGCCAGGGATGTCTCTTACATTGACGATTCTACTCTATAGCTGATTGGGTCCGTCGCGGTCATGACGCCTCTTAGGTGGATTCTTCTGTCTGTGTACGTTAGTTTCACTAATTAAATGTGCTTTATTAGGTCCTTATTCGTGACATTGTGTGTCAAAATTTATTCTCTTTTCTTTACTGCTTTTTCTTTTTTTCCGAATTTGCTTGCTAGCGCACTTTCATTCAACTAATGCTTGGGAACTAAAAGGTAGATAATGAATGAAAAGTATATATAGTTTATAAGTATATATGAGTGTATGCTATAGCGATGGTGGAGTGTATATATATTAGACTAGATGATCAGTATATTATATTAGTAGTATGATATATAATATAATTATATATAGAGTAGGTGTATTATTAATCATAATAGTGAGTATGGGGAACACTTCCGAGGCTGACCTTTTTTCTATATAATAGCTGGTAATAAGAGAACTGACTGATTTGGTTAAGAGCTTGATGGAAGGAATTGATAGAACACTCAGGGCTATCATCGACAACATGACAAACCGGAAAGGTTTATGATCTATGTTGTCTATGTTTCATGTTATTTGTTTGTTCTTTTCTATGTTTGTTGGAAAAATGTTTGTTAATTATTATTATTATTACTGTAGTCGAGAGAGTGTATGATCACGGAGTGGATCATAAATTTCGCGTTGTGGCGTGTGCTTTTGACTGCCGACTGGCCTGACTCCTGACTGCTCACGACTTAGGACCGAACTTAACGCTCCCGACTCACGCGCTAGAATTCACCGGGTCCGGTCCGCGGCTCCGTGCTCAGACCGGCGCTGTTTTGGTTCGACTCCGGCTCGGCTCCGCTCTGACTCCGGATTCCGAAGGGATCACTTCTGAGTTGTTTTTTTAACGCCTTCTGGTGTCCTTCCCAGCCCGCACCGCACCGACGGAAAAGCACGATCTCACCCGCACCGGTCCGCCACCAGTGCGACCGCACGCACCACGACATTGGCTCCGGACATATATATATATAAAAGTTATGATGTTAAATCCAAGTAATGTAGATAAATTTTGATGTGTGGTGTTAAGAAAAATATGTGAGGTCAACTCATGTATGACAATAGCTACGTGCTCCCATGTGATCTCTTTCTCGTACAGGGCCACCCCCCGCAAGCCCATATCAAAACATATAAAATTTGATGTATGAAGGCTGAAATTGTGGGACTGACAAGGAAATTCAGGAGGTGTGTGAAGCGGGCTTTAGGAGCGTCAGCCAAGGGGTGGAGGGCTTTGACGCGCCTCCTATAAGAGGGTAAAAACGCCCGCTTACACCAACCTTACGGGTGGAGTCCTAGAAGAGATCAAACACCGCCTTTCAAATGCGCATCCCTGGGTTTTCTCTCGGATAGGTTAATTGGTTGTTTTAGATACTCTTGGTTTAGTGAATATTCATGTTATTCATCTTCGTAACGTTAGAGTCACGTCATCGTTTTATATATATTTACTATGACAAATGGTGGAAATAACATTGATTTGTAGAGAAGTGAGTTTTTGTAAGATATCTACTGGTATTAACATGACAGATAAAAGTATGTGTTTAGAATACGTGATAGCATAGGTTTAGGCTTTTTATGTTGTGAGTAATGTGTTTGCCCTAGAACTTTTGTATGTCTATTGTTTATTCATAAACTTCATTGATGTTAATACTCAAACGAGATGACTATTCTGTTGAGATAGTGTTCAATTCATAGTTCACGATGTTGGTATTCTTTGATAGATTGGTCGCTTTGTTAACTAAAGGGATTTTGTTAGATGATACGACTTTACAAATGGTTTGTCTGGGCAAAAAAAGATTTGCGAGAAAAGTGGGGAGCATAATTCGAGTATTGAGGGTAAATGGAATAAAATTAAGCTAACTTTACCTATAAATAGTAGGAGGAAATTTTCAAGGACTGTTAGCAGTCTGATATATCACAATATATCGTGGCAGGTCTATGTTTAGGTTGTCTTTGTACATTCTATATTTATTTAGTTGCTTGATTATGATATCATGAGTTATTTATTCCTAAATCAGACAAAGCTGATAGCTAACAGCTATCATTGCATCTTTTCTAGATGATATCTTTTACTTTATGTTAACATGTTATATGATAAACTTAGCTTTTGGGGCTTGAATGGATCGCATTTACAGTCATTAGCCTTTTCCTTCTACAATCATGTACGTGTTCATGTAGTAAGAAAAGGTAATGATGTAATTAAAGCGGACTTCGTTATCTCTTTCAACGTATAAAAAAAAAGAATATTATTGTCTAAATAATATCCTCTTAACTGATGTATATATATTAGTAATTGCGAGTCAGGTGACTGATCATAAACGCAAAAGGTGACATTGATTCAAACCTCATAAATCAGATAATCTCTATCATAGTTCTTAATGTCTTTAGTCAATATGCTAACGTTAACAGTGACTTAACATTAACAATTAATATCCTAAATTATAATATAATCGATATCAGAATGATGCTTCAATAGATCATTCATTGTTCGAAAATGGTTGTAAATGAGTAGTGGTTTTTTCTCTTCTTTCATGGGTGGATTCTTTTTGAAAGGTACTAACTTAGCCTTGGAATAAATAGTCAAATCAATGTATTAGAGTTGTATATTCAAGCACGTTAATATCTGGATAAAGATATATACCTCATTTTTAGGAACATGTGGCAATATTATCATTTTCTCTTCTATTCTTCTTTCCATCTTTCTGATTAATGTAAAATGTCATTAATTTATTGATCAGCAGTAATGTTATTACTATAATTTATTTATTTTAAATGAGAATTTTAAATATCGATCAGTAAAAAAAAAAAAAAAACCAAAAAAAACATTTTTACTATAGATTTGAAATAAGTAATTGATTTCAATAAAGAAAAAACTTGGATAATGAATTACAACAGGATTCTAACGAACTTGGTCTTAAGTGTTTGTATCTATAAGAGATCTTTGATTAATAGAAAATAACCAACCATCAGAGTTAGTCATATCTGATTTATATAAATTATAAACTCACTCTCTAATCTATACGTGCTGCCTAAATTAACTCTGTAATTGATGCACTAGTTGTCTTAACCTAACCTAGTATTGTAATTTTATATAATAATATATAGAGTATTTGCAATCTACAATTTAATGCTGAAACGATCCAAGCTTTCATTGGACATTTTCATGTTTCATGTTGTAAAATTTGTCTGAAGGATTTGGGTAGATAGTACTAAAAGAGATGGCCTATAAAATATTTCCGGTTTATACTATTTTAGGTTTAATTGTTTTTGTAATGAATAACTCTAAATATGCTATACGACTATTCCTGTTGGGAGTATGATTGGCTGCGGAATATTGTGGATGAATTGCAATTAAGAAAAGAGTGAATAGGTTTAACGTTTATAGTTATGTTGTGCTAGAGTACTTATTTACACGCTGTTACGTGTGGAACTTATGTTTAATGTTATGTTGTTAATTCTAGTGTAAATGGTGTGTTGTAGATATGTTATTGTACAATATATTTCTTAGTTCTGGTTAATTTAATTGCTATGTTAGTTTTTAATTAAATGTGAAATAAATGTTATTGTATTATTGGTATAATTATTTCTCATTGGTTTAGGTATATAAAGTAAATATATTCTTGTACTATGTTTATATGTTGCTAGTTGTTTATGTGATTGTTTCTGCTGTTGTTGCTGTATTGTTGATTTGTTGTTGTTATTGTTTGTTGTTTGTTTCATAGACGAGACATATATTAATTTACCTTTTGAACTGTGATTGTGGTTCGTAATGTGCTGTATTGAGTTATTATCTTAGTTTATTTTGCTTCTGAATTGGATGAAAGAAAGAATACTCATTACTAATAAGGGTTTGTTTAAGCTTTATCGAATTCGTCAGTAGGTATAACAATATTAAATAAACATTTTTTTCGCTGTATTACTTAGGTAGTAAATTGACATCTCCTATCTGCGTCATCTATACCTGTATGATTGATATATCATCAAGCGATAGAGATATCGTTTTTTAAATCAGAACAATGATGTGTCTTCATTTTATAATGTTAATTCGTAAAACCTAAAATGGCAGTCGTTAATCTAATTAATTGCTCTTTGTATTAAATTCTGACAAAAGGGTCAAATAAATAGATATAACCTTTTATTCGTTTTGTGCACTGATTGAATTCATCAATGAATTATCGACAATCGCTGCATTGATTGTTGGTAGAGGATATAATGTGATTTATTGTTATTCCGAAAAGATATAAACAGTTTAGTGAAATATCTAACTGGATAGTAAACAACAGAAGTGGTTCTTAATTACTTAGAAATGATCGATGGTGTTCTCTCAGTCGTGTGACAATATATTAAAACCCATTGTATGTGTAGACAAAATAATTGGATAACCTCTGTGATTTGATGTATACCATTCTATCGTGTACATCATGTTAAGTTTCACGGTTGTAAAACTGTGAATATATATTTACAAGATTTGCACTAAAATTACAACGAATTTAAACATGAAATCTTAATCGATGTCAGACTATAATCTATGAAGGACTTATTAACGATATGCAAATGGTGTTTCTATAGTATTTATACATACTTCGAAACATGTGTTTCCCAGTATAAATGACGTATTAATAGGAATGCTTTAAATAACTAATCTAGTTTACCTGGAAGAGTTTACTCTTCTCTACCTTAGTATGTAGAGATATAGAGTAGCTGCTGTGAATCAAATATAGCAAAAAATGGTTAGATCGGCTGAAGGCATTTTAAAATTATAACAATCCTTTTCATAAGGGTGATTGATTCTTTAGAGATGAAATATATTCGTACGTACCCCAACTTGAATCCATGTTCTCTGATTAGATGAATTAATTATTCTAAATAAACTTATGTTTTTATGTACTTTTATGTTTTTATGTAACTAATTAAAATTTTTCAAATGAAAATTAATATGTTTATAAAATTTATTTATAGGAAAACTTGTTTTACTTCCGCTTATGTTCGCTTTATTGATTCTTTTTACTTGTTGATAGTTTGAACTTTTTGTTAATTGTTACAGTTTATTCTGCTTTAGGTTAGAGCGTCTAGCTTGTCTGTATATATATCTATATTTTTTTTTATGTGCTCTCTGGTCCATGATGCTATGTTAGTTTCATTAATGTGAAAACTTTCTTACGATCGTTAGCATACTTTCATTGGTCTGTATGATATTCGGAGGTTATGGTAAATTTTTTGCTAAATGTTACTGTGGTAGTGTAAGATTAACTTGTTATGTTAGAGAACATGCTTGACCACGTGTGAATAAGTTTACGTCTTTGGATGTTATGTTAGTTACTTTACTGTGTTGAGGGTTGACTTTGATTAACGTTTGGCTGTTTCTTTCCTCGTTTACAGCATTCGTGTCAGGTTTGTCGTTGTGAGTTTATATTCGTAGTTCAGATGAGGGACAGCTTTTAATAAGAGAAAACTTTGGAAAGTTGTCAACTTATATTGATTGATATATCTATAAAGAACTTGATTTTTATGTTATGTTATCGAAATGATAAATTTCAATAAATGCTGACGCTATTTAATTCCCAATTAGATCAATAGATCACAGACTGGTCAAGAGGGAGGTAGGATGCAGGCTGGATGGTGTTTTGATTTTTTTAGTTGATATTTATGTGCTTTGGGTCATCCGTAATAACCACGCAATTTTAGTCAAATTTGACCCTTAATTCAATAGATCAATAGATCCATAACTGGACAGAGGGTGACAGAAGGTAAGTAATGTGTGATGTGTGTTTGATTTCTCTTTCTTGATTATCCTCCCTGCTTAGGGTATGTAAAACGTTAAATTTTAGTAATATAAACATAAAAAGTGTAAGAATTTTAAAAATTTTTAATTTATTTCATTTTTTTTTATTTTTTTATTATAATTTTTTTCTTTTTTCTTTTTATTTTTTTTTTTTTTTTTTTTTTTTTTTTTTTTTTTTTTTTTTTTTTCTTGCAGGTTTCTGAAACCATTATTTTCGAATCTACAGATCCAATAACATATAAAGACCACGGATATTTAACCCATATAACGAATGTTTATTAACTCGGCAACGCAGTGGCTCCAGCAC
>JABUQX010086352.1:42500-45000 GCA_015478945.1 Trachelipus rathkii
AATTTGTACGCACGCATTTAACAAACTGTTATGTGAACGATTCGAAAAGTGTAGTTTCATCGTAATCAGAAATATCACTGCAGATGATTGTGTGCTGCACCCTGAATAAATGTCTGGTCATCTCTCACACGCTCTCTCTATATCAAATATTATATATAAGAAATTTCTGGCGTTAAGAAAAATACATAGTATTCCTACTCTTCAATACAGCTCCTTAAAATATATAATAATATAACTAGCTTCCTGTGCAGATTTTTAATTACTTCGCTAAAAATTGAAAAATATGAGATTGATTAGTGAGAGTCATAATATTATTCTGTGAGAGGTGAAACAAAAATTACATGTAACGTGAACTATAAACTCTTTCATGTGGAAAATGCTTACAGTTAGTAGCATAATGAATCAGATGGAAGAAACGTTGAATTAGCTGTGTAACCTCCCAAGGGTCATACGTCGATAAGGAGTAATAACTTTAAATTACAGGTAATGTATTCCTAATACATAAATTAAATACGCACTTAGTTACACTTATTATTTTATGACATAAAATGTAATATATATATTAATAGTAATTTCCGGTTCATTGGTGGATATAAAATTTAGTTTTTTTTTTTTTTAACACATTTCTTTTTTTCATTTTTTATTTATAGTTTACTTAAATTAAAATGATTACTAGAATATTAATTAAGATGTGAACGAGAAAGATGGCAAATTTAAATATGAACAAAAAAGAAATTTTTCCTAGATATATTAAAACCAAATTTAGGTTCATTTAACTGACATATAATTGCGAAATGAAATACAAATATAAAATATTTGAGTGAAAGATATTACAGGTAGGTTGAAAAAAAATTAATTGGTATTTTGTGCATATAAATAGTTCCGTCAATTGTGGTTTTGCTATCCACATATATTTCTCAATGATGATTTATATTTCATAACCAAAAGTTCATAAGTACAAATGAATCTAGAGGGCAGTATAAACCGCAACTCTACAAAATTAAGGATAGACCATGGAAAGTAAAAATTCAACTTATATTAGATTAAAAGACACGAGTACAGTGTAAAGTATGTGATCGATCACGTAACTTATCAAAGAATTCTAATTGCCATCATCCTCCTAAAAAAGTTTTACAATGTGTGGTAAAGCATCGCAGTCTCGAATAAACATTGTTTTAGAATTTCAGAAAAATAATCTCTGTAGAAGTAGATTGAATGTCTCGGGATTCTAGCCAAACTTATTAGATTTCTTAAAGTAAAAATTTTTGTGAGTATATATTTATTTAAATTGTTACCCATAATTTTTTTTTTAAATTAGAGCCAGTTTTGAATTCACTGCTTAATTCCTAATGAATATTTATTGTTTTAGTAATAAAATTGTTAAACCATAATTTAATTTTTTTTAATAGTTTGAAAATATAAATAATTTATATGTTTTTAACCTGGTTACAATTAATATATAATTTATTTATATTTATAATATTTTTTTATATAATTTAATAGCTATATATAAGTTAAGGGCCTACTATCACCTACCGATAGTGTAATAAATCCTACCTACCTTATTTTATTTATATCTATATATATAATATTTCCCGTATATCACTATTACTACACTCGGTGGGGCCCCCCTAAGCTTCGTCACTCTTTCCCACGGGGTGGGCCTTTTTTTAGCAAACGAGTTATTTTATTAATTTTAAAATTATAGAAACCGGATAAATATATAACCTATAGGGAGCTCTACTACTCACACAATATATATATATTATTATTTATACTATATACCTTTTTTTTTTTTATATATTATATTATATCACAAATAATAAAATTATCCCTACCCTACTGCACTAAATAAGTTTATTTTGGAAAATATATAAATTAAAATTTTTTATTTATATTATTATATATATCTAATTATACTATATATATCATCACCACTACCCCGAAGCCGGCCTCGATGCCATCTCACTCTGGGAACTCGATCCCAAGGATTTATGAAGAATTATTATGGTAATCATAGTGGCGAGTTATATATATATTATATAATTTATATTATTTATTTATATTATATATTATATTTATATATTTTATTTATATATATTATTAATTTATTTTGTGACAATAAAATATATAAATATAAGTATATATAATATATAAATTAGGTATTATACTTATATTGCATATAAAAATTCACAGGTGAAAGTGAACCTAGTCTAAATACATCCATCGCTTCTCTCCTCTTCTCTCTTTTCAAAAAAAAAATCGAAATCAATCCCAACCCCATCTCATCTCACTAAATATAATAATAATTAAAATATATACTAAAATTTATAAAAATTGTCCCCCTAATAAATGAAAAAGATTATTATTAATGGTATTTAAATATAATATAAAATAGAATTTGTTTACCTAAGATATAATTCTCTCACATAATAATACAAAATAAAGTTATGTAACACAGAATTCAATTAATAGTGACTATACCCTCATAAAATTATTT
>JABUQX010086352.1:50000-52500 GCA_015478945.1 Trachelipus rathkii
TGTATATAATATATATATTATTAGTAATATATATATATATAATAATTATATATAATATTATATAATTATATATATATATATAAATATATATCATATATATATAATGTATATAATACGTATATATATAATAATATACTTATATATATATATATGATATATTATATATAGATATAAGTATATATAAATAATATATTAATATATATAATTAAGTTATATATATATATTATATATATTATATATTATTATATGATGATTAGTATTATTTTATATATATATATATATTATATATATCTCTGGTATGTTGTGGTAAACCAATTAAATAAAAACATGTTTTTTTATGTTTTTTGGTTTAATTATTAATTTTTTTCTTATTACCAAAAATAAATAGTTATTAAAAGTGCTCTTAATAAAGCATATAGATAATACATCCTAATTATATATAAATTGTGGAAAATAAATGAAGAAAACATTTTCCAGACTTTACCAATAAGAAACATGTAAGATTGTGCAATACAGTTTAAGTACTGGTCATAGAGTTGAGCGAGATATGATTAACTGCTGAAATACGAGTGGTAGACTCTTTTCAAAGTAAGGAGATACGTACATAACAGGAAAATTAAAAAAAAAACAATGTCAATGTAATAACAATAGAGTAAGGAGAGATGCGGGCAGTTCGACGGCTAGCAAAGATTGTGAGAGAGTTTAGTTGAGTAGGAGAGTTTCAGACACAAGCCCTAGACTATACATTACAAGGAGTCAATTTGTGTGTAACACCCAGATATGTGATTATACTCAATAGAAGGGCGAACAGCGCCTAATTTAAGCTAGCAAATTGGGATTGGTAGTAAAGTCTTCCGAAAGTGCCTCGAACAGGTTGTGGATCGGTTAAAAAATTCTTCGCTACTCCGACTCACGACTCCGACTGGCCGACATCGACTCCGACCTCCGGACTGCCGCCTCTAGAAAATACAGACTCCGACTCTAGAAATTACCGACTCCGACTTCCCACTTGAAAATTACCTACTCCGACTGCCGTATCCTCCACGTGCCAACTCTGGCGGAGTGCTGCTCTTCCTATCGGTGGGCTCTGTTCAAACCAGTTTGGAGGATCGATATCAAAGTCAGAAAGTACTTATATGACACTGTCTGCCTTCCAATTCACTTGATCCCTCCATCTTTGCTGCAACATGTTGGAATCTTTATTCTCTTTTTTTACAGCATCGCGCGGCAAAGTGTTTCGAGTAACTTACCACTTCTTTTCCACCACCTTTTACGACACTCGTAGCACAAGGGTGATGGGTGTCTACACAATACAGTTTGGTGTTCGACATTAGTAACTCCGGCTTGTTCGCTGCAGTGCTTCCTTCTCTCCAGCCACCTCTGCTCTGTGGAATTCTCTTCCATCTGTTTCGTGCCGAATTTAATCTCCTTCCCTTTAAAGCTTGAGTCTGTGAACACCTGCGAAATCTGCGTTAGATGGGGACACTTTTGAGGCGTTTAACACCCCTCCTTGAATGGGGCACTACTGTGAGTGGTGGTGACCATCTGAAAAAAAATCTAATCCAATACGCGAAGCACCGCCTGCCGCAGCGCCTGGAGGATTCCTGGCAGGTAGTTGTAAGATGTCGCACACCGTTTCAGGTCGGGGACTGTAGGCTGGGCCAGTCAATCTCCTGATTTGGACAGTCGTAGGTATTCGTGATACATCTGGCCCTGTTGGTCTTAACGTTGCCATTGCTTAAGGGATGAATACGTGCACGATGCAAGGGGGCATAGGCTGACATATGCGGCTCAAGATTCCTGCAATGCAAAGTCGCGCGGTTAGGGAAGAGGCCATCTAGTCCCCGCACAACTCTTGTTGGAGAGTTAATTAGAGAGATCCACCTCAAATGATCAATACCTCTCGCAGGGAGGGGGGGGGGGGGGGGGGGGGGAGGGGGCGGGGCTTTCATTAGGTCGTCGATAGACTGTGGATCGCACGATGAGGGGTGTAGAGCGTGACCTCTGAAACTCAATCCGTAAAACCAGCACATTCGCCAATCGCCGATGGTTCCAATGTTTTGTTCGGGCCACAATACTATGTCGGCCCGTCGGATTGCTTCCCCTGGTGTTCGTGGTCCTATGGCCGGTCCTCCGTTTGCCGCAAATTATGTTCCGCGAGGCGTCGACGTATTGTATTATCACTCATACGGATCCCATGCAGATTCTGCAGCTGTAATTGAAGGTGCCTTGCTGTTGTGCGGTCAATTACGGCGCATAGCACATAAGCGGTCTTCAACCACGCCAGTCAGTGGCGCATGGCTACCCTGACCCGCAGCCTTTGGCTTTGGCCCTGGTATCGTGGTATCGCTGAACGAACTGTGCAATAAAGTTTGTGTTGCTTACACCAAACTCGACAAAGTTCACGGTACCAATACCCCTCGGCAAAGGAGGGTGGTATCTGTAAACGCACTTCTCACGTGTTATTCGACGCACAATCATTCCAGGTTGTAACGGCGAA
>JABUQX010086352.1:55000-57500 GCA_015478945.1 Trachelipus rathkii
ATTATTATTATTATTATTATTATTATTATACTACCTACTACTACTACTACTACTACTACTACTACTACTACTACTACTACTACTACTACTACCCCTTTCATAAAAAAATATAATGAAATTAACAATTTTACTTAAATGGAATAGAATGAACTGATGGAAATTCAGTATATATATATATATATATATAATATATATATATATAATATATAAATATATGTATTGTATTATATAAATATATATATATATATATATATATAATATATTATTATATATATATATATATATATAAAAAAACAGATTATAAATATAATATTATATATATATATATATATATATATATATATATATATATATATCAGGCTTGGGTTCAAGTACAAGTACTTGTACTTGTACTTGTACTTATCTAAAACCCAGTGTACTTCTACTTGTACTTGTACTTGCACCTTTTGTACTTGAAAATTTGCAAAGTACTTGCAAGTACTTTTGGCATTTTAAACTTGCCAATATTTTATTTATTTACTTTTTTTTTTATCATTTTAATACGTATTGATATTTTTATTTCTTATATATGTATTTTAAATAAATTTCCATTTACGAATATAAAGTATATATTATATAATATTTATATATATATATATATATATATATATATATATATATATATATATATATAATATAATTATATATATATATATATAATATATAATATATATATTATATATATTATATATATTATATATATATATATTATAATATATATTATATATTTATAAATATATAGTATATATAATATATATATATATATATATATATATATATAATATAATATATATAATATATAATATATTTATATATTATTATATATATACATATATATATATATATTTATTATATAATATATATATATATATTATATATATATATATATTTATATATATACTATATATATATATATATATATATATATATATATATATATATGCGAGATGGTGATGGATTGGATTTAAAAGTTGTGTAACAAATCGTTTTTGGAGGGTATAGTTCCGAGGGATTGGAGGAGAGCAATTATAGTAACCTTATATTAGGGTAAGGGGGATAAGGTAACTGTAGGTATTATAGGGGAATTAGTTTATTGAGTGTTGTAGACAAGATATATGCTGCTATTTTGGTCGAAAGAGTGCGTCGAGTGATTGAAGGACTAATTGGTGAAGAACCAGTGTGCTTAGAAGTGGTAGAGGATGTGGGATGAAATCTTTACATTTAAACAAAGAATTGGGAAGTGAGGGAGGAGAAGAATAAATTGTATTTAGGTTTTATGGATTTGCAACAGGCGTATGATAGGATTAATAGGGAAGCTCTATTGCAGGTGTTAGTGATATATGGTGTTGGTGATAAGCTTCTGAATGAAATCAAAAATATGTATGGCGATAGTGAAGCGCGTGTAAGAATAAATAGAATCGAAAGTGATTGGTTTAATATTAATAGCAGAGTGAGGCAAGGATGTGCTATGTCTCCTTGGTTATTCAATTTGTATATGGATGGGTTATGAAAGAATTAGAGGTGGGGGGTGGCAGGGGATGGTGTTAGATATGGAGAATGGAAGAGAGTGGAGGTCCCCTACCTATTATATGCGGATGATTTGGTTTTGTGTGGCGAATCTGAAGAAAGTTTGAGAGGATTGGTAGAGAGATTTACTAGGGTGTGTAAAATGAGGAGTTTGAAAGTAAACGTAGATAAGAGTAAAGTTATGGTTGTGAGTGAGGACAGTCCTCGGTGTGAAGTTATGTCAGATGGTGAGCAGCTGGAAAAAGTGTCTGAGCTTAAATATTTAGGATATATGTTGGATATAGAAGGAAAGTTGTGAATGACAGGAAGGTGTCTGGTGCAATTAAATCCTTGGTGGATGGAAAGGGACTAAGTCTTGAATGCGCTAGGGTCTTACATGAGGGTATATTGTTACTTTTGTTAATGTATAATAGTGATACTATGGTCTGGAATAAGAGGTATAGATCTGAAGTACAATGTGTTCAGATGAAGAATCTTAGGGGAGTGTTAGGTGTGAGAAGAGATGATAAAATGAGGAATGAACGTGTTAGAGAAATGTGTGGTGTGAAGAAAGGGGTAAATGACAGAATAAATGACTGTACATTGAGATGGTTTGGTCATGTGGAAATTATGGATGATAGTCGGTTGGTTAAATGGATGTATAGTGGTGAGTATGCTGAGAATCGACCGGCTGAGAGACCGAAAAAAAAGTGGATTGAATCAGTAAAGGAATGCCTGGAGGAAAGAAATGTGAGTTTGGCAGATGCGAGAAGAAAGGTGCATAACAGGAGTGAATGGCAAAGTTTTGTGAGTGGGATATGGTTGTAGCCCACTTGGGTCAAAGGATGAGCCCACATTGCTGAAATGCCATAGTGAGGGTCCGTCGCGGTCCCGTGAAGCTCTAGGTTAGATTTTTTGAATGCGACGACTTCTCACTAAAAAATATAAAGGTGGC
>JABUQX010086353.1:0-2500 GCA_015478945.1 Trachelipus rathkii
AAAAGAGAGATTGGATATATTAATTAATAATTCATTATAATTTATTAGCATGATAGTATTATTGAATTGTATAGTTGTAACTGTAAATTGTAATTGTAATTGTAATTGTAATTGTAATTGTAGCTTTAATTACTACTATTATTATTATTATTTATTATTATTTTACTTAATTTATTCCATATTATTATTATTATTTTATTAATTATTTTATTATTATATTATTATTAATTATATTTTATTATTATTATTAATTATTATTATTATTAATTATTATTATTATTACAATTATTATTATATATATTATTGTTATTATTATTTATTATTAATTATTATTATTATTATTATATTATTATTATTATTATTATTATTATTATTATATTATTATTATTATTTTTATTATTTTTTATTATTCTTATTATTATATTGGATTATTATTATTATTATTATTATTATTATTATTATTATTATTATTATTTTATATAATTATAATTATAATTACAAATTTGATATTTATAAAAACAATAATCGAAAATTACAAAAATAATTCTAATTATAATTATATAAAATAATAAAATTAGGATTTTAATTATAATTATAATTATAATTAAATTATAATTATCATTATTATTATATTATTATTATTATTAATTATTATAATTAAATATAATTATAATTATAATTATCATTATAATTATAATTATAATTATAAATTATAATATAATTATAATTATAATTATAATATAATTATAATTATTATTATTATTATTATTAATTATAATTATAATTATAATTATAATTATAATTATAATTATATATTATAATTATAATTATAATTATAATTATAATTATAATTATTATTATTTATTATTATTATTATTATTATTATTATTATTTATTATTATTATATTATTATTATTATTATTATTATTATTATTATTATTATTATTATTATTATTATTTTAATTATTATTATTATTATATTATTATTAATTATTATTATTATTATTATTATTATTATTATTATTATTATTATTATTATTATTATTATTATTATTATTATTATTATTATTATTATTATTATTATTATTATTATTATTATTATTATTATTATTATTTATTATTATTTATTATTATTATTATTATTATTTTATTATTATTATTATTATTATTTTTACTGGATTCACTGAAGGTCTTCTACCCGAGAGCATTAATTAGGTTGCTAGATTTTTCCAAATTTATGTAAAATATTTAGATATAACAAAGAATCTATTATTTTTATTATTATTATTATTATTATTATTATTATTATTATTATTATTATTATTATTATTATTATTATTATTATTATTATTATTATTATATTATTATTAATTATTATTATTATATTATTATTATTAATTATTATTATTATTATTCCTATATTATAATCATTCTTTTTCTTATATTCCTCCCTAAAAACTATTATATCATATATTATTATTATTATTATTATTATTATTATTATTATTATTATTATTATTATTATTATTATTATTATTATTATTATTATTATTATTATTATTATTATTATTATTATTATTATTATTATTATTTTTATTATTATTATTATTATTATTATTTTTATTATTTTTGGAAGGAAGCGCGAAAGGTTAAGAATGAGAATAAGGGGAATCTGCTTAGAATAATGAATAGGGATGGTGCTTTTGTAACTGATGAAATGGAAATGTGAGGGGAGTGTGGTAAAGAACACTTTCGAAAATCTGCAATAATTTTACGAAGTGATGCCGAGGTTTAGTGAAATGTGGTGTGGGTTTCATTCGAAGATGCCTGGTATTTTGGGGATGAAGGTTTATTAGTAAGGAGGAGGTAATGGGTAAAGTGAGAAAGTTGAAGAATATTAAATCTGCAGGTACAGATGAAATTACTGGTGAAATGATCAAGAACGGAGGCGAGATGGTGATTGATTGGATTTGGAATTTTGTAATAAAGCGTTTAATGGAGGTAATAGTTCCAAGGGAATTGGAGGAGCGCGGTAATATAACGCCTTGTATAAGGGTAAGGGAGAAAAGGGGAACTGTAGAAATTAAAGGGGAATTAGTTATTGAGTGTTGTAGGGAATGTATATGCTGGTATTTTGGTCGAAAGAAGTGCGTCGAGTGACTGAAGAACTGATTGTGAAGAACAAGGTGCGTTTAGGAGTGGTAGAGGATGTGTGGATCAAAATCTTTACATTGAAACAACTGATTGAGAAAATGAGGGAAGAAGAAGAATAAATTATATTAAGGGGTTTAATGGATTTGCAACAGGCGTATGATAGAGTTAAAAGGGAAGCTTTATGGCAGGTATTAGTGATATATGGTTGTTGGTGGCTAGGCTTCTGAATGGGAATTAAAAAGTAATGTATGACGATAGTGAGCGTGTGTAAGAATAAATGGTGTCAATGGTGATTTGTTTAGGATTAAATAGCGGAGTGAGACAGGCGTTGTGTTAATGTCTCCTT
>JABUQX010086353.1:15000-22249 GCA_015478945.1 Trachelipus rathkii
GAAAATACAGACATAACTTCACTCCTACAAGATTTCCCGTCCTTAATTTCACCTATAGACATCAACAATCTAGTAATTAAAGATAATGGACCAAAACACTACATAGAAACTGGTGATTCAACCCCAGTTTTTGCCAGAGCTCGCCGATTACCTGACGACAAGTTAAAGGCGGCAAAAGCTGAATTTGACATTCTTCTAAAAAGTGGAATAGTGAGGCCAAGTAAATCTGCATGGGCGTCTCCTTTACACCTCGTGCCTAAGAAAACACCTGGAACATGGAGACCTTGTGGGGATTTCAGAGCCCTTAACAGCATAACAAAACAGGATAGATATCCCATTCCACACATTCAGAGCCTATCTCAACGCCTGCATAACTCTACCATATTCTCCAAGATTGACCTTCAAAAGGCTTATCACCAAATCCCCATTCGACCAGAAGATATAGAGAAAACAGCAGTCATCACTCCGTTTGGTCTCTTCGAATTTTTATCTATGCCTTTTGGTTTAAAGAATGCGGGAGCTACATTTCAAAGAGTAATGGACGCCATCTTCAGAGACCTTCCCTTCGTGTTTACCTATTTAGACGATTGTCTCATTTTTTCTACATCCAAAACTGAACATGAAAATCATCTGAAACAAGTTTTTAAACTCCTCCAAGAAAATGGTTTTAAAATCTCTTTAGAAAAATGTGAATTTAACCAATCTTCACTCAATTTTCTCGGCTACACCGTGTCTTCAGAAGGACTATGTCCTCCCAACGAAAAGAAAGAATCCATCTCAAGTTTTCCTCTACCGTGCGATTCAGCATCTCTACGAAGATACCTTGGGATGTTAGGATACTACAGAAGATTTATCCCTAATTTTGCCAAAATCGTCTTCCCATTATCTGAAAAAGCCAAGTTTCATCCCAAGGATAAATCTCTTGAATGGACTCCAGAAGAAGTGACAGCTTTTCAAGATACTAAGGAAGCTCTTCAAAATGCCCTAACACTCCCTTTCTCTTTACCTAATGTCTCACATTTACAACTCGTAACTGACAGCAGTCAGACTTCAATCGGAGCAGCATTACACCAGATGATTGATGGTCAACCTGTTCCCATTGACTTCTACAGCAAGAAGTTATCAGATCCCCAAAGAAGATATTCTGCTTTCGACAGAGAACTTTTGGCAGCATATTATGCTGTCCTTCATTTTAAACACATGTTAGAGGGAAGAGTCGTCACCCTTTGCACAGATCACAAACCTCTTGTTTCCGCTTTCTACTCCAAAAATCCTGCAAAAAGTGATCGTCAACAGCGACATCTCTCAGTACTAACAGAATATATTTCTACAGCAAGTTATATCAGAGGAGCAGACAATATGGTGGCCGACACTTTTTCCCGGATTCATTCGGTATCAGTTGACGCTGTCGATTTGCCTGCAATAGCTCGCCTTCAAGAAAAAGATGAAGAAATCAAGACCTATCATGATCGCCTTCATAATTATCCCCTGCAGGACAACCTCAAGATATGGTGCGATACCTCTACTTCTTTTCCCAGACCATTTCTTCCGAAGCCAGCTCGCCTTCAAATATTTAATACGTTGCATCAAATGTCCCATCCTGGTATCAAAGGTACTTTACGACTGATCAAGAAAAGATATTTTTGGCCTTGTATGGATCGTGACATTAGGCTTTTTGTACGCACTTGTGAGCAGTGCCAGCTGTCTAAAGTTCATCGTCACACCAAAACAACGGTCACTCCATTAGAAATTCCTTCTTCAAGATTCGAAACAGTTCATATAGATATAGTGGGTCCTTTTTCACCTTCAGCATTTTGTGGATCTTCTTCTCCAGTTTTTCGTTATCTACTTACCTGCATCGACCGAAACACAAAATGGGCTGAAGCCTTCCCAATTACAAACACTACAGCAAAATCTGTTGCCTATGCTTTTATGCAGTGGATATCCAGATTCGGTGTTCCTCTCTATGTGATTTCTGACAGAGGTCCTCAATTCGAAAGCGAGTTCTTCAGTGAGTTGTCACATATGATTGGTTTCCATCGTCTTCGAACAACCTCTTACCACCCACAAACAAATTCCCAGATAGAAAGGTTTCACCGATCTCTCAAGACTGCCTTGATGGCACGTAAAGAAAACTGGCTTCTGTCTTTACCCATCACTCTACTTGGTCTCAGATGCATTCCAAACGATTCCGGTTATTCCGCCTTTGAAGCAGTAACTGGAAAAACTCCACTTTGTCCTATGGACATTCTTCAATCTTCTCCTAACAACAAACAAGAAATGGATTCTTTTATGAAGAAATTTATCGCCCACATGAAAGAATTGGACTTTAGAGACCTTCCTACTTTTCACTCCTTCAACAATTCTTCATATATTCCGGAGGCACTCAAGACCTGTTCTCATGTCTTCCTAAGGACTGATAGGATCAGAAAACCCTTAGAAGCTCCCTATAGTGGTCCTTTCAAAGTCCTTCAACGAATGCCACATTGTTTCAAGATAGAACTCAGGAATGGTCAAACTACAGTAGTCTCAATTAGCCGTTTAAAACCTGCTTTTATGGAAACGGTAACGTCAACGATTCCTGATGATCCTGATGTCTCTGATGTCCCTGATGATCCTACTGTCTCTGGTGTCCCTGATGATCCCGATATCCCTGATGATCCTGATGTCCCTGATGATCCTGATGTCCCTGATGATCGTGATGTCCCTGATGATCCTGATGTCCCTGATGACCCTGATGTCTCTGATGACCCTGATGATCCTGATGTCGCTGACGCCGCCGATGTTCCTGATGTCCCTGACGTTGCTGATGTCCTAAGGATTCCTACTGTCCCTATTCTTCCAAGTGCCCCCCTTACTAGACGAAACCCTCCCCGTAGAGTCCGCTTCAGGATAGAAGCCACTCAGTGCCCCTCTTAGTGATTACATAAAATACTAATAATAAAAGAAATAAACACTCCCTAATAGAGTCCGCTTCAGGATAGAAGCCACTCAGTGCCCCTTTTAGTGATTTTATCAAATATATAAAAAAAAGAAATACACATTTCCTAATAGAGTCCGATTCAGGATGGAATCCACTCAGTCCCTTTCTTTAAGTGTTCCCCTCAGCACCGGTTCCTCTTCATGATGTAAGTCACTCCGTGTTCTGGTGGGGAAGTAAATATATAGTGAAGTGTTTAAGTTAGTTTCCCCAAACGAAAATACTTACAGAATGAACCATAAAAGAAAAAGTAACAGAAATATCAATAAGTCTATTAAATTTAAAAATGACTTATTTTCATTATTCAGATGTTAATAATTAAAAAATTGTATATTAAAAATATTACATTTGTTATATTATATTATAAATATTATCAATATTTGATAAAAATATATATATTTTATAAAAACTTAGTTTTAAGCAATAATAATGAACTTTTAACAATAAACTCCATCTTGTGTTTATATTATGTTCAGAATGTGAAGGCAAACGCCATCTACCGACAGCTTCTGCAATGTTTCATTTTATTATATTTACAAAAATCCATTTTTAGAAAAGTTAGACCATAAAATATATTTTTTTTAAATGTATATAAAATATTATAATAAAAATAAAAATAAAAGTTATAAATTGGTCAAATGTAAATAGTAATAATATTTGTATAAAAACTTGATTATTATATATGTAACTTTTTTTATTATAACTTTGTACGACTTTTTCGTTAAAAATAAATAATCTGTTGTTTCGCTTTTGTCTTATTAGCCTTTAAAGAGATAATTCGTAGCGCTTTGCTACCACTAAGAGATAATTTGCTAATATAGAACAATAAGCTGAAATATCAGATCCGACCTACGAAGCCAGGAAGAAGAAGAAACTACAAGAAGTTGGACTCCCTCGTCTCTCTACTAGAAGTTGAACTGCCACGTCTCTCTACAAGAAGTTGGGCTGCCTCGTCTCTCCCCCGGAGTTGGACTACAAGACTACAGGGTTACCAAGAACCCTTTGGACGATCTTCAAGAGGTTCTCCTGTAGGTGGATGGTCTCCGTGGATGGTGATATCTTCGCCGGACCTCCGAGATCCTCCAGTTAGTCTGCCACCTAAAAAGTAGTTTAACTACTAAAGAGATAATTTCGCAGGTAGCCGCTGAGGTTACCTGTCATAGAGATAACTACAGAGAGTATTTTGTATACTCTCTGTCCCTTCCAGATTGTCCCAGAGTTGGCCAGAAGAACACCCAGCCTCCTGTTTAGCCAACGAGCTCGTGCAGATCAGCATACCCTCTCCGACAACCTTCGATCGCCTTTGCCTTAGCCGGACTTAATCCGAACCAGTCGACGGCTTGTCCTGAAGTGGAACAGACTGACATCGCGACATACATGCTGATCATCCTCCGTCGCTATATAGTTGTCATACCAGATAATAGGATATCATATCGAGTGGTGACCATATAACTGATAATAATATAACCAGAACTGACGACTATATAATTGGTGATCCTAGATATATATATATATAGTATATATATATATATATATATATATATATATATATATGTTATATATATATAGATATATATATATATATATATATATATATATATATATATATATATATATATATATATATATATATATATATATATATATATATATATATATATATATATATATATATATATATATATATATATTTATAAATATATATATATATATATATATATATATATATATATATATATATATATAAAGTATATATATATATATATATATATATATATATATATATATATATATATATATATATATACTATATATACTTTTTATTACACTGGAGTAGATTCTCCGTTATCACATTCGCACACCATAAAAAACTAATACAGACAACTTTTATGTATAAATCCCTGTATGAGGGAGAAAGAATTTCCACAGCTTAAGTTCTGTATGAGGCTACAAAAAGGACAGTAATAGTTAGGTTAGTAGCCACTACAACTTATTTATAATGAAGAGTTAATGCTAGTTGATAAAGTCAAAATAGGGCGTAGGTGAACTTCTAAAAGCCAGTGATGAAGTTTTGAAAGAAAGGGTTATGGAAATATATAAGAAAGAAAAAATTAAAAAATAAAAGTAGCATACGTTGGAGAAAAAGAGAGAGGTAAGCTTGAAAGGATGATGAATAGAGACTTACAACGGAATAGGAAGCTGTTCGGAAAGGAAATACGAAAGGTTAGGAAAGATAATATAGGGAATCTTCTCACCATAATGAATATGGTTCGTGCTTTTATCACTGATGAAATGAACGTGAGGAGATTGTTTGGGATAGGTGTGTAACATTTCGAAAATCAGCATATCATTGGTAGGTAAAAGAAGAGGTGATAGAATGTAAATTTGAGCGGTGTAGAAGAAGTAGGCATTTTGGGGTTAGCATCAGCATTGAGGAGGAAAATAAGTTGTGTGTGAGCAATTTGTAGATTGTCTAATCATCAGGTATAGATGGAGTAACTGGTGAAAATATCAAGAATATAGGGAGATTTGCATTGATTGGATATAGAAGTTGTGCAACAGTGAGTTAAAGTTAACTGTAGAACCTGTGGGTGAACATTAATACTGTAGGAGATATATGGTATTTTTCTTCGAAAAGTCAGTCTATTTAACTGAGGGACTCATTGAAAATTACCGTGGATTTAGAAGGAAACAGGATGTGCAGATCAAATTTACATTGAAGACAAATGAGTAAGAAAAAGAGAGAGTAAAAGAACAAACTATATTTAGATTTTATGGACTTACAACAGGTGTATGACAGGATTAATAAGGAAGTTTTGTGGTATGTAAGTAGTGATATATGGTGTTTGTGAAACAGATCAAAAGTATAAGATAAAGAAGCATGTGAAAGAATAAACGAAGTGGAGAGTGGATGATTAAAAAATTAATTGTGGAGTGAGACAGGAATGTGTTAAATCTCAATGGTTATTTCATTTGTATATGGATGGGGTGATGAAAGAATTAAAGAATATAGGGTGGCTAGGGAGGGAGTTTTCCTGATGGAAAAGGAGAATGGAAGAGAGTAGAGGCTTCCCTGCTTATTGTAAACTGATGATTAGGTTTTCTATGGAGAATCTAGATGCTTTTGGGAGAGTATATAAAAGGAATGGTTTAAAAGTAAATGCAGATAAGAGTAAGGTAATGGTGATGGTATCTTAGTTTAAATATTTAACTTTATGTTTGATGAAAAGAGAATGGATGATGCAAAGTTTAGTAGGAAAGTTGGGAGAGGTTGGAAGGTGGCTACTGCGATTAAACCTTTGGTAATTGTAAAGGGACTAAATCTTGATTGCACTATGGTTCTACATGAAGGTGTGCTGTTACCAGTGTTCATGTATAGAAGCAAAGCTATAGTGTAGAATTAGAGGCATAGATTTAATGTGCAATCTGTTCAGATGAATAATCTTAGGTGCGCTAAGTGTGAGAAGGATTGGTAAAATGAAGAATGAACGCATTAGGGAGTTGTGTGGTGTGAAGAGTGATGTAAATGTTAGAAAAAATGTGTCCAAAGGTGGTTTGATCATGTTTAAAGAATGAATGAAGGTGTGTTGGTTAAGTTGATGTATATAGGTGAGTGTGGTGGCAACATACCGGCTCGGAGACCTAAGAAAAAGTGGATTTAGTAAGTAAAGAAGTGTTTGAAAGAAAGGAATATGAAGTGGCTCAAGCGAGAAGAATGGTGCATAGTAAGAGTGAATTTGTGAGTTTTTTTGAGAGCCTGGCCAATGGAATGAGCTCCTAAATTGACGAGATATCACAGTGTGGGTCCGTTCCGGTGTTGTGAATCCCTAAGGTGGATCTATGAGGGGAAGGTGTGGGGGGCTTTCATGGGGGGGGGACTGTCTCTTCCACTTATAAATATTCCATTTCTATGCCTGTTACTCACCCTACCCATATATGTGGGAGCTTGAAAAGATGATAAAGAAATATATATATATATATATATATATATATATATATATATATATATATATATATATATATATATATATATATATATATATATATATATATATATATATATATATATATATATTTATATTTTTATATATATATATATATATATATATATATATATATATATATATATATGTGTATATATATATATATATATATATATATATATATATATATATATGAAGGGAGAGAAACAAATCGCAATGATATGATACATGTCTTTGATAGATATATGTTAAACATATAATACAACTATGAATAAAGAGTAATATG
>JABUQX010086354.1:0-5000 GCA_015478945.1 Trachelipus rathkii
ATATATCAGCAACATCTAAAGCAATATAATCTAACAAAATCACTTAACAAAGGTAATCTAGTCAAGATCCAGCATCTCGACCTATGAATTGACACTTGTCTTCATCAAAGTGTCACACCGTCTCTAGTTTAGTATACATCATTCTGAGAACTATGAATAGAATACGTTAGACATTTAGACAATTGATCTAAGGACAATACCTGAATTATCACAAAAATAACTAGCTATGTTCTATAAATCATGGTCAGTGTAACCGTAATATCTACAAGACTACATCATATCTCTACTACCAAAATCAGCGGTTCCAGATTAAGAACTTATAATTGCTGAAAGACTGAACATAGGAACAGCTTAAGTGTTACCAGAAATGAGACAGGTTTTATTACAGTCAAAGAGCTAGCAGACAACAACGTCTATCCGTGAGAGATTAAACCCAGGAGGTTAACGATGGCCTGAAGGTGTGAATCTGAGCAGGGGGAATCATGCGACACGAAGGGGTGTAAGGCGGATTTCTACCCACTCAGAAGGAGGGGTAAAGGCTCAGCCCTTCGGGCTGAGGCCAGAAACCCGCTTACCCCTTCGGGGTGATATCCCCTCTCAAGATTCACACCTTTTCAAGGGACGCATCATCCTGGGTATTTCTCTCGGGAGGTGGTGGTATGCTTTAGATACTTCTTGGGTTAATGATAACCTTTGTTATATTCGTTAAGTTAGGTGCGTTATAATGTTAAATATTGACTATGACAGATTGAAATTAACACAGATATGTTGGTAAGAAATGAATGAGTCTGGATGAATAAAAATATATTCTAAGGGTGTTACTGACGATGATAGTGATAGAAACATAGCTAAGATTAAAAGTTTTTGTTGAGTCAATTTGTAGGTTTGGAGTCACGAAATTTTGCTAATGTCTACGTTTGATTCATGAGTTCAAATGAAATGTCTATAACTAGACTGTGGGTGACACTTTGGAATGAAGACAGTGTCAAATTATAGGTCGAGTCTGGTATCTTTGATAGATTGGATGCTATCTTGTAAGGGATATTTGTTAGAATATTATAACAGTCTTTTTACTGTTAAAATAGGGTCAGCCCAAAGGGCTGTAGCCTTATTTCGCTTACACCCTCTTCAAGGTACCGAAACTTTATTTTTTTATGACTATTCGATTTACAATACCGATGGGTTTCCGTGATGCTTCGGTTGATCTCTAAAGTAGTCGCTTACAGTGCATCTGTGCTATCAAAATTCGCCTCTGTATGATGCGGCTCGCTTATTATTTTCAACAGTTTGAAAGATATTTTCTGAAAGAGGGACAGGCGGGGTCTAAAATAGGGTAAGGATACAAATATTTCATGTTACCTCATGAAAGCGTTAGGAGTATATAAAGAGAGCAGATCCCTGGGTTTTCTCTCGGAGGGTTATGTGTTGGCTTTAGATGCTCTTGATTAATGAAAACTGTTTATTCGTAAGATTAGCTAAGTTTATCGTAAAATATTACTAATGACAATGTGAAAATAACAGCTGATTGTTAGAGATGGAATGGTTTGTAAGATTTACCTGGTTAACCCGGAGATGATTGTGTTATAGAAACTTGTGAGCTTAAGAATTAAAGTTTTTGTTGGGTTAATTGTTAAGGATATTGCCCTAGAATTTTAGCTATGTCTATGTTTTATTCTTTATGAGTTCAAATGATGATTATATTGCTCAAGAAACGAGTGCAGCTTTGATTGAAGATCGGTGTTAATTCATAGGTACGAAGATGTTTCTGGTTATCTTTGAGTAGATTGATTCACTTTGTTAAGGGATTTTGGTTAGATAATGACGTTTTGCCTGTTTACAATAAGGTAAGCTCAAGGCTGTGGCCTTTCAAACGCATTACATTTTTTACCCTCATTCGGGTAGCTCTTACACCGAGAGTGGGATCTTCGTGCATCTCTCTGGGGTGATCAAGTAGTGCTTATAGGTGCTTACAGTGCTATCAAGATGCCTCTGTAAATGATGGCTGTTGCTATCTAACAGTTTTGAAAATGATATTTTCTGAAAGGGGGGCCGGGGCTAAAATAGGGTAAAGGGATAAAATATTCGATGTTACCATCAGTGAAAGCGGTTGGTGTTAAAGCGGAGACACATCCCCGCTGGGTTTTTCTCATTGGGGTCGAAAGTTATGTGTTAGCTTTAGATACTTTGGATTATGGGAAACTGTTTATGTCGTAAGTTAGGGTTATCGCATTATGTTAAATATTACTATGACAATGTGAAATTAACTGATTTGGTAGAGAAATGATGGAGATTTTTGTAAGATAATTTCTGTGTTAAACGAGATGGAGATGGGGGTGTTGAAACGTGAGCCTAGATTAAGTTTTTGTTGGGTAATTTTAGGTTTGCCCTAGAAAAATTTTGCTAATGTCTATGCTTATTACTAGTGGTTGTATATAAAGAACTTATTTTTTGGACTGTTATTGTTGTTTTTGTTGTTTGTTGTGATGTTGTTGTTTGTTTGTTGCCGTGAACGAGCATATAATATCCGCTTTTTTGAACTTGATATGGATTTCGTTCGTACACTTGGATTACTTGTTTTACTTTCTCTGTATTGGTTGAAAGAAAGAATTGCATTACTATAAAAGCACAAACAGTTTAAAAAATAAACTATTTTCTTCAGTAGGATAGTTTTCGCGTGCTGATTACGAAGACATATCTGCATACTCTACGGACGTTGTGTTGATACTCTTACGAGAGAGTTTTCGTTATTCCCAAGATGTGTATTTAATTTAATTGAAACCGAATGGGACTGTTTACTATTGCCTGTGATTCCTGGCCAAGGGTCAAGATATACATTAAAGTATTAGCATCAGTTTTAATGCAAATGGTAAAGCATAAATCATTATTTTCGTGTGTATAGAGTTGGGTATTTTCTGAAGAGGGGAGCGGTGTCTCAAAAAGGAGGATAGGCATAAAAATTTACTTTGTTTCGTCTTTACTCGTTAGGTTTATTATGGTGTAGGGTAAGGTTATGAACGAAACCGATTTTTTGATAAATGGATTACTAGGTGTCAGAGTCAAGTAAGATTAAAACGTTAATATGTTAGAGATATCTTGGAAAAAGTATGAACAAGTTACGTTTTGTATGTAAAGGTTAGGTAATTTACTGGTATTCAAGGTGTGGATACTGTTGTAATGTTAACTGTATTATTAGAGGCGTAAAGATGTAGTTAAGGGTTTGTCTTTGGTACATTATTTATTCCTTAGTGTCATATAGATGCTATGTTTCGCTTTTTATTAGATTGAATCATTGTTATAGGGTTAGAATATATTCGTCTGATTAGTATATAAAGAATTCAGTGGAACTTTGTTATTGTTAACGGTTTATTCGTGCTTAAGTGTGTTAGGTTTGTCATTTTGTACATTTGTTTCTTAGATTCTATAGTTAGCCTATTGTTAGTTTTATGTGGGTGCTGGAATTCATTTATTATGTTAGAGTTAATACGTATTTCGAATACAGAATAAATTTAGAGGGGGTTTACTAATGTGTTGTGAGATTTTATTTTATGTTCAATAGTAGATATCATTGTGATTTTATTGATTCAGGGGATTAAATTGTATTGGTTTTATGGGTTAATACAGACTTGTTATTTGCAATTTAAGTGCATTTAGAGAATTAAGAATAATTGAAACGAGTATATGTGATATGAATTTATGTTTTTGGCTTAATGATTACGAAAGTAGGATTGGAATTAAGTTGTGGTTACGGTTTAATTCACAATTAACCTTGTTATTTTGGATGTGTTAGCTGGATGGTTAAAGTAGAAGATGAACTTGGTGTATAATAGTTAAAATGCTGTATTGTATTTTGGTGTTGCAAAGGGTGGTGTGTATAGGTTTTATAAATGTCTTTTGGGATGCAGGTTTGAAATTAATTTTGCCTTTACGTGTGTGCATAAGGATTTGTTATCGGACCTTATGTTAATATGTGTCATTTTATTGATGGGAATAATGAGATTACTATTGGTATTTATGTCTCAGGGATGACGGTATTATAATTTTGTGTTGAGTGCATGTAGTGGTTAAACTTACCAATGTTGTGAAACATTTCTTATATCTTGTTCCATGTAAATTAGTAAGCCTTATTAAGTGGAAAGTTTGTGTTATGAGTGTATTTTGATTAATACGCTACCTGCTCTGGGTAGAAATTGAAAAGGTGTAAGAAGATAATGTCCTCTGGGTGTTGAATCCTTAAAGTGGTGAACGATAAGTTGAACGGTGTCAGGGTTCTTTATTGTATAGCTGAGTTAGAATATGGAGAGATAGTTGGAAGTTATAGATTTTCTGTTGTTAATTTGTGATTTGTTTATTAGTGTAGGCAAGTTTCATTGACGTGTTTATTATTTTCTCAGTGGTTCATTAGAGCTTGGATACGTATTTGGGGGAAGTTTTGTCTTGATGCAATTTAAATTTGGGTTTGTAAGGTGTTTAGATGTTATCGTGGGTTGGCATCATGTGTAGTTTTATTAATGTTTAATAAACTTTATTCTTAGATTTCGTTAAGGACGTATAGTTGTTGGATTCAGATAGTGTATAATTATAATCGACATATGGGTGGTATAATTAAAATAGTTTTATCGCTAAATGTTTTGCAAGTGCTATCAGATGTAAGAGTTAAGTTAATCGATTGGTTAGGATTATGACCCATGAAAAGATGTGATAAAAGTTTACGTGCTTTGTATCGCTATGTTTTATAGTTATCTTTATGTGTTAGTGATTGGAACTTTGTTAATGGCTAGATACTGGGCTTATTTTGCTTGAAGGACATGTGAATAGGTTTGGTCTTGTAGTCACATTCATGAACTTGTGGGTAATATTAGTTGCATGATGTCGCTTAGTAAGGATCTTCTCTTATTATATTATCTGTTCTGCAAACTTTTGTAATGAAGATTATCATAATAAATATATAAGAGTGTAGAGATTTGTATCACAATAAGAACTTGATTCTTTATGGTTTGGAT
>JABUQX010086354.1:10000-31727 GCA_015478945.1 Trachelipus rathkii
TTATTATTGATAAGTTCCATATAGTAGACCTTTCTAGAACCTTGTTATAGCAGTATCGTTTCTTATACTCCTTTCATTTCGTTTAAGGGAACCCAAGAAATTCGGATCAACCTCTTCACTGCGCTAAAAATAAATAAATAATAAATGGAGAGAAGAATTACGGTGAAATCATAAAAGGCGGGTCGTTTGATGAAATACAAACACCGTCGTACGAAAAAAAATATTCTAATGGCGAATGCGAACGCCAGAAAGATTTAATAACGTTTTTTTCACATTATTATGATTAATAATTTATTACATCAGTTTAAGATTTCACATGTTTTTAGATCTAATCAAGTGCAACTTTCTTCTTGAACGATCCATAGATGATATAAAAAATGCGACTTAGAGATTTCATTATAAATTTAATTTATAAGACTAATTTTATTATTTTGGATGGTCCCAACCTTTAGGTCCCAGTATCGAAAGTCAAGTAATGGTATCCTTATTTCCCTTTAAGAAATTCGTTCTACTAGCATCATATATAACTTTTATGGTATTTAAATATATTATAATTAATATAGAAATGTAATACTAAATATGTTATTTTTATAATATATTAGCGTAATATCAATAAATTATGTTATATAGATAAATATACAGTATACAATTTAATATTCATATTAATAGTGATTCTAATTAGACTAGTCTTATTCTATTTTAATTATCATATCAGGCATCCTGATCGGTATTAATGGGGAGATCCAGAGGGGAAAGTAAACTGGCGGCAAAAAGTCAATCATGCAGAGATGAACTCATATGCCGATAGAACGCTAAATAAATGTCACGGACACAGGAGATCCTCGCAAGACGGACCAATGGAGAGATAAAACTAGCATGTTGTAAGATTTATGTTGACGTTAAGAGTTCAGAAGGGTTCTGCTCAGTGTTTTTATAAGCTTGTTGAGAAGCTAGAGAGTGCTTGAATGTTTGATGTTCTCTAAGACTCGTAATTGTCACATGGAGTTTATGTATTAGACGTATATATTCTTAGTTAAGGATTACTTTTCGAAAGGAATAAAATTTGATTTGCTACTTTCACGAAATACAATTTCTGCGAAACATCGCATACGCATTACCAGACCCATCAATCAAATACATATAACTATAAAATAACTAATAAAATATAATAAAAATACTTGACGATACAGCTTAACATAATTTTAAAATTTCGATAATGTGACATTGGTCTAATTGAGATTGTGTTTACGATGAATTCGCGACGATATCCCTTTGAAGAAAGACTGGTTCTTTACTTATATTGATTATTTATTTTTTATATATTTTTATATTTTATTAGAATTATATATTTTATTATTATGATTCATTATTATGTTAAAATTTTATTATTATTGTTATTATTAGAGCGACATGAATAGTATATTGGAAAGATAATATATTAATATATTAATATATATTATAATATATATATATTATATATATATATTACTATATTATATAATATAATAATATATATATATATATAATAGAAGTCCGTTATCTCCCATTAGAGAGACTTGTGCGACTCGTCTTCCACTCCTGGACAAGACTTGATAGCTGCATTAAGTTTGCCTCGCTATCACTCTGACATAGTCTATTTTTTCTAATTCAATTTAAATGAGTCTTAGATCGATTAACATTGAGGCTTGATTTGATTCCGTAGGCTTTGGCTTTTGCCCCACGGTGGATATATATTAATATATATATAATATATATAATATAATTATATATATTTATTATATATATATATATATATATATATATATTATATATATATTATTATTATCATATATATATATATTTTTAAAGAAAGAACATATATCGGGAAGATAAAGACTATATGCCTTCTTGGATTGACCACGTTCTGTGCCAAATGAGGAATATAACCGATGTTATAAATGAATATCTCCAACCAATAAAGTTGGTTCAAGAAAGTTATAGAAGCACCGAGCTAGACCGTCAGGCGACATCACTGGTGTCCAGCTGTGCTATATCCTTTCTTTATATTTATAGATTTAAATATGCATAAATCGCAATAGATAAGATGTTAAAGAAAGAATTATATGAAGGTAAGAATTACTGATTCTTTGGAATTGACTGATGTAACCTGGCTACGCTACGTAGATAATATTTTCGTAGCCATCCTCCAACAAAAAGTTGGATTCAAGAACAGTATAAAGCAACCGAGCCTGTAGTGCGACATCAACAGGTGTCCAGCCTGTCGTATCCCTCGTTCTTATATTTTAGCATGTTAAATATTTAATATTAATGCTATTAGAAGATGTATAGAATAATTTGTTAAAGAATAAATGATACTAGTACTGCTTCTTCTGGATTTGAAGCCGCTGTTGGAGATGGAAATTACCGTGCCTATATGACCATGAGGAATCATTCAACTCAAAAAGTTTGGATTAAGAACAGTTTATAAAGAACGAGCTCCCGTAAGGGACTTACAGGTGTCGAGCCTGTTACCTCACTCGTTCTTATTATATTTAGATTGTAAATATTGCATATTAATTAATTAGAAGATTAAAATAAGAGAACGTATATGGGAAGATAGAATTACACTCTTCTCTGAAGATTGAACCACCACTGTTTGGCAATGAGGCATATACTGGATGGCATACACTGGCTATCTTCCCAGACCCATAACGTGATTCAAGAACAGTTATAAGCAACCGAGTTCCCGAAGGCGACATCACCAGGTGTCAGCCTGTCCTATCTCTCGTTTCTTTATATTATTAGATGTTAAATATTGTGTATTATGAGGATGCTCAGTTGTATGTCATCGGGTATATTGTCATCATTCGAAACAGGGTGTTAAATTTCAATACTAGGTAAATTTCTTTTATGGCTTCCAATTATATGTTCTTTTTATTTCATCTATAATGCGATTAATATGAATTGTTTTACCAATATATGATTTAATAATAATATCGTATATATATATATATATTATATAGATTAATATATATATTATATATAAATATGTATATATAATTACTATATAATATATATTATATATATAATATACTTATATATATATAGAATGGGATTATCGATCATTATGTTGATTCTATGTAAAATTAAGTATAGTGGAGGGGCTTGGATGGAGAGGAAGATGATACGAAGGGATAGAGTAAAATTAAGAGTGAGAGTTAAGTGAGCAGAGAATAAGGAAGTAATTAAAGAGCGTCGTAGTATGTTGAATTGAATAGTTATAATTGACAATCTGGGGAAAATGAAGGAAATTGTTAGTAGTGCAAAGGAAGTATGTTGATGTGCTAATGTAGGAAGTAGAGAATGTTAACAGCGAATGAGGGTGATAAGAGGTTTAGGGGTTAAGGGAAAAAGAGCGTGAGTGAATGTATAAGCAAATGATGAATTAAAAGAGATGCTTGGATTATCCACTTTCGATTTAATAATACTAAGTGTATCGTGGAGAAACAAGTAGTAAATGACAGTTGGAAGAGGATGATGAGGAATAGCAGGAATAGGAGCTTTGGAAGGAAGCGCGAGTTAAGAATGAGAATAAAGGGGAATCTGTTAGATAATGCATAGGGATGAGGCTTTTGTATGATTGAAAATGGATGTGAGGGGAGTGTGGAAAAAATGAATTGCTAATAAGACATATTAATAGTTAATGATGAGGTGTTGTGAATGTATGTGTGTTGATGGTGCAGAGGAATATAGGTTATTTTGGGAGAGGGTTTATAAGGGAGGAGGTAATGGGTAGGGTGAGAAAGTTGAGAATGGTAAATATGCAGGAAAGTTGTATTATGTGAAATGATCAAGAGCGGAGGGATGGTGATTGATTGATTCTAGAAGTGTATAATACCAAGCGTTTATGGAGGTATTAGTCAAGGGATCGGAGGAGTAGCGGTAATAGTCCGCTGTATAGAGGGTAAGGGAGAAAAGGTGAACTGTAAAATTATAAGCGGAAATAAGTTTTTGAGTTTGTAGGAGGATATGTGGTTTGTTGTCGAAAGAGTGAGATGAGTGACTGAGGGACTGATGTGAGACATGGTGCGTTGAGAGTGGTAGAGGATTGTGTTATCAAATCTTTACATTGAATGAAACAAAATGAGGGAGCAGAAGAATAAATTATATTAGCTTTTTGGATTTAACAGAGCGTAGATAGAGTTATGGGAAGCTTTATGGTGGTTATTAGTGTATATGTGGTTGGTAGGTAGGCTCTGATGGATAAATGTTGTATGAGATAGTGCCTTGTGTGTAAGAATGATGGTGTCAATGTGATTGTTTTGGATTAATAGCGAGTGAGACTGGTTTGTGTTATGTCCTTGGTTTCCATTGTATATGGAGTGGGTTATGAAGATTTCGAGGTGGGGATGTAGCAGGATGGTGTTAGAAGATGGAGAATGAGAGGAGATGGAGGTCCTGCTTATTGTATTCGGATGATTTGGTTTGTGTGGCGAGATGAAGAGAGTTTGAGAGATTGTCGGAGGATTCTGGCATGGATGTAAAGAGGAGGGATCTGAAGTAGTAGATAAGAGTTCATGTTATGGTTGTGGAGTGGGACGTCCTAGTGTGAAGTTATGTTAGATGGGCATGCTTGAGGAACATGTACCTGAGTTTAAATATTTAGGATATGTTTGGATTGAGAGAAGATGATGACGAAGTGTAGTAGAAAGTGGAATGGCAGGAGGTGTGGTGCAAATTAATGTTGTGAATGATAGGGATAGTCTTGAGTGGCTAGTAGTTTACAATGAGAGTATGTTTTACCGATGTGTGTATGTGTATGGGTAGTGGAGACTATGGTCTGGAATGAAGTATACTAAAGTTCATGTGTTCAGATGGAATTTAGGGATGCTAGTTGAAAGTTATAAGTGAGGAATGAGATTAGAGAGATGCTTTGGTGTAAGAAAGGGTAATGAGAGAATATGCATGTGTGAGATGGTTTGGTCGGTGGAAAATGAATCAGTCGGTTGGTTAAGGATTATAGTGGTAGATGTTTGGAACCACCGCTGGAGACGAGAGAAAGTGGATTGAGTTTGGTGACGATGTCTGAAGAGAGATTTGGTTGGGGATGAGCGAGAATAAGGGCGTGAATAGAGAGAATGGGGGTTTTGTATGAGGGATGGTTTGTGGTGATGGGGCAGGGGATGAACTTACGATGAGATTTACTGTGAGAGGTACGTGGGTCCAATGAGCTCTAGGGTGGATTTCTGTCTGTGAGAGCTTCTCATAATTAATGTAAGAGGGGGCCGGTAGGCTTGGCTTATCTTTCGAACGTTTGTCGATGTTCTCTACTGTGTTCTTTTCCGATGCTTGTTACACACCTTACCACCAATTTGGGCAAAGAGGAAGATAGATAGCTATATATATATATATATTACTATATATATAAATAATATTTTATATATATATTATATTTATAGATATATATATATATATTTATATTATATTATATATAATATATATATATTATAATATATTATAGTATTAGAGTTTATTATATATAGCGAGTAATTAGTGGACATGTTGACCCCATCCGTATCTACTTGTGAATGCGGATTGTGTAGGAAGGAAATAAAATATAAGATGATCGTGTTGTTAATGTTTTATAAAATGCCTTTTAGTTATGACAGATTATTGAGCTGAAATATTTACATCGTTTTGCTTGTCATAAATTTAGCTGCCCTGTCTCTTCTGTTTAATTAAGCGGAAAAGATTTGTTTTTTTCTTCTGAAAAAGTTTTAACCCGGTTCGGCTAACCAGTGCGAACCACGTACCGGCCGGGAACCGGTTCCAGCTCAACACCGATACGTCTTGTATTTTTTAACCACTCAAGTGATATATACGTGTTTCTTATCAGACTGATGAATTTCTTTCTTATCATCTGTCATTAGTTATACGATCTCATTCTTTTCTTTTTCTTTCTAATATAAAGGCTTGAAGTCCAAGTTGTCCTTTTTTTCAATTTTCTCTTTTCTATAATGTTCATTTGCAATGTTTCTTCCTCCTTTTCACTATTCAAATATAATACTATTGTTCCATCTTACTGGCACTCCATTTTCCCCTCATCATCTGTGTTGTAGATCATAATACTACCTTCCTTTTCACATAGCTCTTTTCTCTCTTTCTTTTTTTTTCTCCTTTATCTTTCTTTCTTCTCTCTTCTTGTTCTTCTTCTTGTCTTCTTCTCTCTTCTTTTCTTCCTTCTGCTTTCTTCTCTTCTTCTTCTCTTCTTTTCCTTCTTCCTTCTTCTTCTTCTTTTCTTCTTCTTCTTCTTACTTCTTCTTTTCTTCTTCCTTTATTTCTTTTCAGCTCCAGAAGTAGACTCACCATGTTGCGAAGAATCTTCATAACGAGCAAAATGTTCCATTAAATTTCCTATCCTTTAAGATAAGAGAATTGGAAGAGCACGTCAGCTCCTAATCAATCAATATAACGATAAGTCTTCTTGTATCATGGTTTCATTTTGGGTAATTCATTTGTATTATTAAGTAATAAATATAATCAGCAATTGTTGTTGATAACTTTCATCCACAATACCAAATTGGAAGACAAAGTACATTTCTGTAATACAGGAATTACCTTTCAACGATCTTGCCTAGTATATTTTAGAAGAATTGTTCATGACGTTGACTTGGTCTTTCATTTTTGCTTCCTTTTAAGAGACGAACTACATTGCTAAATGTTTTCCTTCTAAACATTCTAAATCTTTTCCCTCCTTCCGGTCACTAATTACAACGACCGCAATTCTTTTGCACACTCTATCTACATGATTTATACCATCCTATTTTTTTAACTGCCTTTAATATGAATAATTTTAAATTTAATTGTATCGAGAAATGTCAGTTTTATTTATGCCTAGGTTTTTCTATTTTCAATGGTAAATGGAGCATGGACTCCAAATTTTTGGACTCAACCACTTTTCTTACCAGGCTTGGCATAGATTACATTACTTCAGTTCAGAAGGAGTAAGCATCACTTGTAGACGTGAAAATAGAAATCAAATGTCAAATTCATTATTTTTTAATTGTTGGGGTAAGCCGTGTAAATAATCGTCCTGGGTTTATGTAAAATTTTAACATAATCGCCAACCGCGCTAACTCTTTTCTTCCACACAACCTTATTTTGTATTATAAGTTTAATGACTCTTTTGAAAACAATATACAAAAGATTTCGATGGTCTGATACGGAGATTATATTAGAGCTACTATATTCCCTGATTTAGTCTTTTATCTTTTTTGTGTAACTTCCACGTACTCTTTAAATTTTATCTTCTGTCATCTCCTTCAGGTGGGCTGGTAGTGGATTGGTCATCGTCGTTTTTATATATATTATGTATATAATTATTTATTATATTATTATATTATTTATAATATATATAATATTTTTTTTTAGTTATTTTTCTTGACAATATATTTGTATTTTAAATGATATGTTTCTTGTAATATAATTATTATATCAACGTTTATATAAGAGCGTAAGTGTCCTTATGGTTTTAACTCTACTCTATCTCCAATTATGGGCTTTACTCCTACTCTAATCTCCAACTCTCATTTTTCTCTGCTCATAAAGATTTTTTTATCTTACCACAATTCAGAACTAAGATCTGACACTATGGCTACAACTATATTCATAAGAACTGATATTTATAGCTATAATTAGGAGGATAATTATGGTTTATGGACATGCACCACTAGTTTGCTCTTAATTATTTAGTAAAATCGGTTTTTATTCGAGTTATCCACTATACCCTGAATATATTTAAGCTGAAGAAATATTTTTAATTACATGATAAACTTTCTGCGAAAAATATGTATAATCTCGAATGGAAAATCATTAATATATATCTAGCTCTTCTTTGTTCCTTAAAAAAGTCACAAATAAAGGTCACTAAATAAAAATGTTTTATCGCAAGATTTTTATACTCTTATATTTGATTTCCTATTTAATTTAAAATTTGAAAATAAGTCCTCGAGAGAAATTGTAAAAACATCATAGAGCTAAATTTTAAAAGTATTAATTATGTTAAATTTTCTAATTATATGAATATTAAATATCTTCACACCAACGCAACTTATTCATTTCTGAAAAAACACTTCAGAAAAATTATTAAAATGCTTGAAACTTTCCATAAGAAAAGAACAAGCGATTGAACCTATTGTCAACATTTCTTGAAGGCACTAAAGTAAAACTTTGGAAATATTATTGGGGTGTAGCTACGGTCACTCAATGGCATTCACTGGATGACATCAAATCTTTAATTCCCTATTTCTTACCAAGTGAAAAATAAATATTTTCTCACTTATTATATTATATCCTTTAACACCCCTAAATGTTGTCTTCAGCCAGTCTTATCCAAAAAGCTACTCTCAAACCCATAGATCGCTAGAGCGGATGATAACGCATACTGTTGCAGAATTAGTTGCACGCACCAAAGAGATCTTCCCACGCGATCAGTTCCGTTGAGTTTGTTGAACAGTTGTTGTTCAATCTTGATAAAATCTAAGAGGATAACTTGAATTGCATGGTTTCTAGTTTGTTCGCACGTTTCTACCAACCACCCGTCCAGATCGCTCTTATCTGTTTGGTATTTACCCTCATTGGTCAAATATGAAATTAAACTTATTAGACATAAAAATGTTTTATAAAACATTTATTTCATAACTTAACCGAACATAATTTATTTTCTCCCAAATGTCCGTTTGCCCAAATATCCACTACCAATTGTCCGTTGGCCAAATGTCCAGAAACGATTTAAATACATATAGTCCATCAATTGAATTTGATTAAATGATGTCCAAGAATAAAAATGGGAAAATTCAATATTTTCTTAAAAAAGTGCTTCGTTTTTATTATATATAATGTATGTATTCCTCAAGTTTATCATGGTAATTATAAGTGTTTTATGAAGGTTTTAAATTTTTTCATAATATCTATGACGATTATGTGATGTAAATTCACTACTATACAGCTAGGAGGTGTTGGGCAAGCAAGGTGGAGTTGGGGGAAATTGCCCTTTCATTTTTGAACTTTTGATTCTTGAATCTATGAAAGATGAGCAAAATAGGAATGATAAATAAGTAGTATTAACAAATAAATAAAAATATTACAATCATTTGAGGCATTCCGTTTTATTTATTTAGTTATTTATTTATTTATATTTTAATAATTTTTTATTGCAAAACTTTTTCTCACAAAATATTTACCAAAATTAGTAAGTAAATAAACCTTACGTCAGTGATCTAATTAATTCTGTTCAATATTTACAGGAAATTCTCTATAGTAATATTTATAATAAACATAAAAATATTTATAAAAGAATGATAAACAATACCATTTAAATGATAAATATATAAATAGATTTCTAGAAATTTTTACAGTACATGAAATATATATATATTTATAATATATTATATAAATATATAATATATAATATTTATATATTATATATTAATATATATTATAATATATATATTAATATATATATTATATATATATATATTATATATATATTATATATATATATATATATTATACGAGTATATATATATTATATATATATATATATATTTAATATATATATATATATTATATATATTAATATATATAATTATTATATATTATATTAATATTATAATATATTATATAATATATCATATATATATTATTTTATATAATATATATAATGTTATATATAATAATATATTATATATATATATATATTATATATATATATATATTATATAATATATATTATATATATATATAATATATTAATATCTATTATATATATAATATTTATATATATATTAATATATATATATAAATATTATATATATTAATATAACTTTATTATACGTTTTTTAAGCTTATAAATGTTTTTATGCTTTTGTCACAAGATAAGAAATCAAAGTGTTGTTCTACGGTTATTTATTTTTATTGTATTACTGTTTTTTTTTTATTTATTTTATATTTTAAATATGTTATATATTAAAGTTTATTCTATTTACAAATCGATAACTGGCACAATTTTTGATTATATTATGATTAGTTAAACATATGGTCTTTTTCTATAGTGTTTTGTATGAATGTCCTCCAAAATGAATTCTTTATAATCTTAACTTGCGTCAATACTTGTGGTGTGCACTTTAAAAAAGATTCATACGTATATATATCGAGTTGCATATATGTGAAATATTAAGTTGAATTCTTATATATCGCATCCAGAGTGAGTATATTATAGAGGTATAGTGTTGAGGTTGGTTGAGTTAGGGGGTTTTGGTTGAATATTGAGGATATGTTGGTTAGTGTGAGTGAGATGATACTTGCATGTAATAGTGCAAGTTTAAGTAGATTATTTTTTATTCAAATTGGGCAATTTAAACGTGAGTTTCGTAGAGGTCTCTAGCTCAGAGAGAGTCGATCACAATTTTTCACCAAAGTTAGTTTATGACTCGAGTATTGCATGCGAGGAGTATGAGAGAGAGCGGAGGACTGAGAGTAAGTGAGAGCTAGAAGAGAGTAGAGATGTATTGTATATGGAGAGATAGTAGAGTCTGTATTGAAGAGCACGATGTATAAGAGACGATTGAAGATCGAGTAAGATTTTATAGTTTATTTTGTTATTTACGTGATTAAGTATATTTGTTGCTATCAAGCATTTCTGTATATAGCGATTTTGGGTGTTATCATTGTGATGTGGATGTGACACTGTACATTCCTGAGACCAGAGAATGATGCAATGCGGTAGCGAGCGCGAGCTGGGAGTTTCATCATAATATTATTGATGAGAGCCAAAACTGATTCGCTGTGAACACTGAATGCTAATTATGATCTGTAGAATATCAACTTCGTTTCTTTTTTATTCACAAGAAAGTAAAACATTTGGAAATGCTCACTTAGCTAAAGACGCTAGTAGACTAACTCGTCATGAGGAATATACTTTTCAATGTCCGACACACACCATATAACCTATAGTAATCATTCCGTACTAAAAACTTCATAGTTGGTATTATAATATATACTTTAAGGAGAGAGAAATGATTATATAGAGACGCTATGTTTGCATATATACTATTAGAAAAGCTTATATCAGTACTCACACTCGTTAACCGAAGTAATATGCGAGAGCAATCTTTAATCCTTCGCACTAAACATCATAGACAGCTACAAAAACTTGAAATTATCTATCTAGCTCTATTTTTAATTCATCATATGATTACGATTGGATTAGGAAACAACTATATAATTTTCTGTTCACCTTTCTGATGATTTTATATGTTAATGCGAATGTCGACCTCGTTATCTTATTAATTTTTAAGAGGGTGAATAATGTATATTACCTTTCTTTCACATTTTCCTCTCATAGAGCTGAGAGACTGAGGAGAGTACTATTCATATATTTTATGGAGAACTTGACTTATTAGATTTAGAATAATTGCACTACATTGAACTTAACTATCCCAAGCATGTTGAGTGTTGGTTTTTTTTCAAAACTCTGTTAATAAATGAACTGAATTACGACAAGTAGCGGATGGACGAAGAATCATTTTTAGTATTACTCAAGATTAGTAGAATACGTTATATTAGCAACTTGCAACATATCCTGAGGATATACGTAAAGCTTATTAAACAAGTTTCTCTGATACACGCTTCTTCTGTTTTCACTTATCAGTAGGTCACTTTATTGTCTAATATATAATTATATAACATTGTCTTTCCAAATACTAATTGTTTAGCAAAATCGACCTCATTTTCTTACACTTATTTATGAGTATATCGAGAAATCGTCTCATTGTACAACATTCATCCGTACGAGACTTCATATAATTTATTATTAAACGCTTTGTAATGCAGCAGCTTTCCATCATGGAGTACAATTCTTACATTAGTAGCCTTAATCTCTGGTCTGAGCAATATTATCTATGAGATGGTGACTTTAACTGTAGGGTGTGGAGATATTATCGGTGAGAGGTATTCTATTGGCTAACCTTCACATCCTCGCTAATGATCCCTGTCTATATAATAATTACGAGAGGAAGAGTTCCGCGCGTACTACTGAAGAATGTCGTGGTAAATGAGGTAATCATAGTCCGGGGTAAAGCAGTAGGTCATCATCCCAATGATCTCTAATAATATATTTATTTGTTAAACAAAATAGATCTTCAGGTTTCTGGATTAAATAAGACAGATTTCTCATATGCGAGCTGCCTACGCAAGTACCTCCTAATAATTATAGAGGAGATCATTTGGTCATTTAAACTTATAACCGTTGCATGTCAATAAATTCAAAGTGTTCTTGCTCGTTATACTAACACACTTACTCTATTCCATTGTACACTCAAGTAATCATTGTTGCAGGAAATATTGTCATTCTAACTGTATGAAGATATAAGCGAGTACCACATTTAATCAAAGAATACTAGGCGACACAACCATAACTTTAGGACTTCCTGACCTGATGAATATATTCTTGGCGAACACCTAAGGCAGCCAATCAGAGCACACATAAATCTCTAATAAATTGTTTTGTATAAAACTTTCTCACTTTAATCTCTATTAATTCACATAATTATTGAAATACATAGACTCACTTATGATAACCTACTAAAAAAAAACAAGAATGGTAATACGCTCTTCGGATCGACCATTTTATCATCTATATCTCATATACGGCACCTGGAGATATATAAAAACCGGTCAGTCCACCACTCTTCTTTCCTACAGACTCTGCTCATGGAACTCCAGTTGGATGTCATCAAATCTCTAATTCCTTCTTTTCTCCTTCGTAGGTGTGATATACCTTGTCAATTTGCAGTGAATTTACTGTGTCATCTTAGTATCGATAGTATTTTGTGCTTCGTAGGACGTAGCCTAAACAGAAGATTTTGTATTCTAAATTGCAGCAAGTATAGCGTGTGACTAGTGGCCAGGATGGATGATGTACAAACTCTCAACTAGGATATCTGTCAGGAAGGAAGATGGGACTATCAGAGAGAGCTGGCACAACCATCTGGTTCGCCCAGAGTTTTCAAGTTGCCTCTACACCTAAAGCTAGGGCCATAAATGGACAATTAATTCATTTCTCGTGATCATGAGCTGTGATAGCACTATTCACTTTTTCTATTAAAAAACAAAATTCTCGAATATAAGTGAGTATGTCTTTTTTTGCAATCTTTGTATCCTTTAACTATACCTACCTTTGATATTTTTGGATTCGTTACTACGTCAGCGTGAATATTCATCTTTGACTTAACGTTCACATAAATATTAATAATCATTTGAAACTACTTCTTTAACTCTCGTGTGATCACTTATATGCAGAGTTCTATCCCTCGCTATATACATATTATCAAGAATCACAGTATTAAAGAGTCATTCAACACTACGAGAGAAAGTGTGACCAAAACTTGCATTCTATTTCTTGTATTCATAAAGAAATCTTACTTAACACTTTCAACCCGAAATATAGTGTGAGCCATCTCACTTGCACCAAAAGCTGAATCTTTTGATCGCGGACTGTGCAATCTACGCTGTTCTCTCAGTTCCCGAAAGTTCTTTGATTTCCATTTGTTTCCTCTTCATCTCTTGGCTTACTCTATAGTCAATGTTTTTCTATTTGATCGTATTCTCATTTTCAGCAACTCGTACATTTAGGTAGCGACTTCATTTCTCATTTTCCTGGTAATTTATTATTTGTGGTGTATGTATGGTACTGCTCAGTATTACTTTTTTTTATCTCAATTATTATTTAATTACTTCTTCTCCTACTTTTGTTCTATCTCTTAGATGTACTTCTAATCTTTCTTCTAAACACTTTTATGCCGATTAATTCAATTCCCCAAATGGGGGTAAAATTTCAAATCTGTTCTCTTTTGCATATAGAGATGTTCTCGTATTCCATCCTTTCTATTCTGTCCCTGGCAATATGGATAGGATTTTCCGTTGGGTTCACTTCAACTTTCTGAAATTCAACTCTTTTTGAAAATTCAAAATCATCACATTTCACTCTCAAAAACACTCCTAACTTTCTATTTCTTCGACGGCTTCTAACAATATTCGTAATCATCTATCTGTTTGAATAGCATATAAATACATTCTTGAGTCTGAACGTGAAAGAATACCAAATGAAAATTAGTAACTTAGAATATAATGCTATGTGAACGGTCTATTAATTATTATTATTATTATTATTATTATTATTATTTATTATTTTATTATTATTAATTTATTATATCATGGATTTCTATAACGTTTGTCCCAGTGAACATTTATTGAATGTAGATGTTATGTATATTATTTTATTATTATTATATTATTATTATTATTTATTTTGTTGCATCATATAGCCTCCTAAATGTATTTCTGTCTACAGAAAAAAAATTTTCTTAGTATTATCCTGGAATAAAATAAACTAATTTGGATTTAATACAGATAAGCTAATGTCGTACATTCTTAATACTTCAAGGGAAAAGCTTTTTAAATTACTATTATATTTTGATGTATCTTTTGAATAACTATAAAATTCTATTTAAAAATACAAAACAAAATTAAATAAACATTAAATACTCTTTAAATTTATAAGTTAAACTTCATTGATTTATTTTATTAACAATTGTTTAAATAATAGACATTTCATAATATTTATTGTTTATTATGGTTTTATGTTTCCTTAGAGCACTGAGTTCCGGGGCAATTCATAAAAATCTTTCTTTCTTGTTTTGATGTAGTATGTCGGTTATACCTTTATAGAGATTTTTGTGGTGTTTTTTTTTAATTCTGTTGAAATATTTTTACTCGGCTTATACTTATGCTGGCGACATTCTCATGTTGAGTATTCGTTGTGTATCCATATAAGCGGCCGTTACATCACTTGTCAGAACATTGAAATGGTAAACCAACGTTACTACTCTCTACCATCCGAAAGCGCTCCACGAGTAGAGAAGCACATGAGCTCAGTTTCAATGGTTATAGTAGAGATCTTAATATAAGCTTGCTTCCGTCTTTTGGCTTTAATATGTTTTTTTCAAAATTAATTTTAATTTTGTTTTCTGCCTCTTTTTTCTGACTAATATTTCAGTTTATAATATACTAAGACCTATTATTTTTTCTTTTTATTGATAGTATTGGCGAATAATATACATAACCTGTGCTTCAAACGTTTCGTTCTCTACTAGTGGATGTTTTTGTGTATCATACTTTACATTCTCATATTCTTTTAATTTTAAAATCAAAAACGGGTCAATGACGTATCTTGCTCGGTGAACTAAAGTCCTTATGGTACAATTTTGTAGTTTAGGGAGTGAAGGAGTCAAAATTCAAGTATGTTCCCTTATCTGTAGTTTTAACGTTAGACACTTCTATCAATTTTTTCCATCTCTTAATTTTAATGTTTGTTCTAAAATTAATATTTTGATTTTTGACCGCTTTCAAAAGTAAATTTAAACCACTGAGATTTCTATTTTGGATTTGAACTCTTGAACATGTTGGGTCGTTAAATATTCCAAAGGTGTCATCTACGTTCACGAAAAATTAGGATTGAATGGGGCGTTTTCATTAAAAATTTTTGGTTTCTACTATGACATGTAGAAATCTGCAAAGTTGGTCTAAAGGTGATCCATTGCACAATTAATTTTGAATATTAATGTTTTACCAATGAAGCTAAAAAAGGTGTTTCGTAGTACATATATAAAGTAACTTTTGAGGATGTCTTCATTTATGGATGGTGGTGGTTTTATTTCATGATGATAAATATTTTCTAATATTATGTTAATAGTTTCACGATATAGGAAGCACTTCGTGAAAGACTTTCAATCCAAAGAGTATATATTTGTTAACGACATCGAAAGAATTAATTGTTGCTTAGTTTTCCAAAAATTCCATCTGTTTGATTTAACTATAATTTCGTTAAGATATGGTTTCATTGGTTTTTTATGATATTTTTGATATCATGAATTCACGGTATCAGTCTACTTCTATCGGCTTAAGGGTGGGTTCTCAGTGTCCTTGTGAACCTTTGGTAGGTGTTTTCGTAGTACATATATGAAGTAAACTTTTGAGGATGTCTTCATTTATGGATGGTGGTGGTTTTATTTCATGATGAAAAACATTTTCTAATATTATGTATAGTTTCAGATATAGGAACATTCGTGAACAGACTTTCAACATCCAGAGATATATTTTGTTAACATCGTAAGAATTAATGTTGCTTAGTTTTCAAAAAATTAATGTTGATTTTACTATAAATTTTTCGTTAAGGATATGGTCTAAGTAGGCTGTTTATATATTTGAGATACATGAGTACGGTAACCAGTCTACTTATATCGGTCTTAAGGGTGGGGTTCTAGTGTCCTTGTGACTTTGGTGGCCATAGAGGTGTCCATTTTGTATGATCCAATTCTTCTTATTTTATGTTTTAATGTTTAATGTCCGTATCTTTTACATTAAACAAAAATAGAAGAATTGGTTATATCATATTGAACCATCTATGGCTACCAAGGTTCACAGGACACTGAGAACCACTTAGCGATTAGTAGTATGACTGGTACGGTGACCATGATATCTCAAATATATAAACAAACCTAATTGACATATCTTACGGAAAATTTATAGTTAACTCAACAGATGATTTTCTAGAAACTAAGCAACATTAATTCTCTCGATGCTAACAAAAATTATATCTTTGGATGTTGAAAGTCTTTTTACGAATATAATATTCTAATATTAACATAATATAGAGAATGTTTATCATCATGAATTAAAACCCACCACCATCCATAAATGAAGACATCCTCAAAAGTTTATTTATGTACTACGAAAACACCTTTTAGCTTTATCTGGTAAACATATATAAAATAATGGTGTTACAATGGGATCACCTTAGAAGCAACTTTTGCAGATTTCTACATGTCATCAGTAGACAACAAAATTTTTAATGAAAACGCCCCATTTAATTTATTCTTTTACATTCGATACGTAGACGACACTTTGTAATATTTATCGACGTAAAACATGTTCAAGTAGTTAAATCCAAAATAGGAAGATTCCTAGTGGTTTGAAATTTACTTTTGAAAGAGCAAAAAAATAAATATATTAATTCTAGAATTAAACATTAAAATTTTAAGAGGATGGAAAATTGCTAGAGTGTCTACGTTTAAATCTAAAGATAAGGGAACAGTACTTGAATTTCGACTCCTTCACTCCTAACTCTAAACTACAAAATAAAGATTTTAGTTTAGGGAGCGTTTAAGATATCGTCTGATTGGACCTTTTTGATATAAAATTAAAAGAATAAGAAGAATCGGAAGTAAACAATAACTTCCCAGTATATTATAGAGAAAACTATAAAGCACACTTTAATTATTTATTCGCCAATACTATCATGAAAATGAAAAAGATTAAGCTCTTAGTTACAATGAAAACTGAAAATATTAGTCAGAAAAAGAGGAAGCAAACAAATTAAATTAATTTTGAAAGAACATATTAAAGCAAAGACGGGAAGAAGCTTATAGTTAAGATCTTACTATAAGCCATTGAAAATGAGCTCAGTGTTCTCTACTGTGAAGCGTTCGGATGGTGAGAGTGTAACGTTGTGTACGATTCAATGTCTGAAAGTGGATGTAACGCAGCTTTATATTGGATACACCGAATACCTCACAATGAGAATGTTCGAGCATAGAGGTATAGCCGAGTAAAGTATTTCAACATATTAGTGAAAGAACACAAAATCCCGATCACAAGCATACAAAGAGGGCTTCGTCATCATAACAGAAAGAAAGATTTTTATGAATTGGGCCTCGGGTCATTGCTCTTTAAGGAAACATAAACCAGTAATAACATAAAATATTATGAAATGTCTAATTTTTTAACATTTTTAAATAACAAAAAGTCACGTAGGTTAACTTTTCTTAACTTTTAAAATTATTAATTTTGTTTATTTATTTTTGTTTTAGTTTCATAATTTTATATTATCAGAATTGTTAAAATATAAAAAATAAAACTATTGCCTTGAAAATGTCCAAAGTGTAAGGACGAAAGCTTTGGTATGTTATTAAATCAATAGTTTTATTTGTATTCCAGATAATACTAAAGAAAATTTCTTCTGTAAGACAGAAATACATTTAGGAGGCTTGAAAAAGCACTAAAAATATGTTAAATAAATGCTGATTAGAAATAATTACTTTTATTATTATTATTTATTATTTATTATTTATTATTATATTAATTATTATTATTATTATTATTATTTATTAATTATTATTATTGATTATTATTATTATTATTTTATTATGTCATTATTATTATATTATATTATTAGATATTATTATTATTATTATTATTATTATTATTATTATTATAATTATTTAGTTTATTTATTATTATTATTATTATTATTTATTATATTATTTTATAGTATTATTATTATATCATCATCATCATCATCATCATCATTATTATTATTATTTTATTATTATTACTTATTCATTATTATTATTATTAATTATTATTATTTTATTATTATGTATTAAGTAGTAGTAGTGTAAGTAGTAGTAGTAGTAGTAGTAGTAGCAGTAGTAGTAAGTAGTGTTGTAGTAGTAGTAGTACTAGTTGTTGTTGTGTAGTAGTAGTAGTAGTAGTAAGTATAGTAGTAGTAGTAGTAGTAGTAAGTGTAGTAGTAGTAGTATGTACCTTGATATCAGAGTAGGAAGGATAATAAACGCATAATGACACTTAGTATAAATATAAAATAAATTTAAATAAAATAAATACTATCATATCATAAATAATAATAATCCAATAAAAAGTAATAAGAATAGAAACATACAAAATAAGTTAATACATAATACTAATAATATAAATAAATATAAAATAATAAGATAATAATAAATATAATAATAATAATATAATAATATAATATAATAATAATAATAATATAATAATATATATGTTTGTGTATGTGATATTAAATGTGATTTTTCTTACAGATATTGTTTGGTTATGTAATGTAATGTTGGATATGCTATTTTAGCATCTGAATGGTGTGGTAAAACTTGTTATGTCAGTAATTTATTCGTAGTTTTCAATAGATAGGTTTAGGTTAGGAATATAAATAATTTTTTGATAGGTTTGTTAAATATTAACTATTGTGTAATGTAAGTTTAACATTAATAAGTGTTATAGATACGATAGAAAAGTATAACTAGGGTTAAGTATTGTTGGATAATGTTAGCTTATTAACCATTGATATTAGGGAACTTTGTCATTTTAGCAATTTTTCGTACTTAAGTATTTTAGACTTGTTGTTGATACATTAATATTCTAGAAGGCTAATTGATGTTAAGAATTTATTTATGTTGTTAAATATGAATAAAAAATTTAGTAAGCAAAAAATATTTTATATAAAATTTTATGTTATTAAAAAGGAAAATATTTTATATTGTATAATAATAATGTTTGGGGTAGATTAGTACAGTAATATTATGTAGCAGATTTTCAAAGTATATATAATGATGTTAAAGATTATTATATTGAAAGCTGTTGATAAGTTAAAAACGTTGTTTGTTACGAGTTTATTCGTTTCGTAGGTAATGTTATGTTGTTAAGTTGGAAACTGTTTACATGACAAGTAGGTTATGTTAACCCTTCTTGATGCAAGTAATTAGTCTTTGATTGGAAGCTCCGCTTTTGTTATAATATGTTTGTTGGGTATTGATAAATATTCTTATGTTAATGTTAAATTAACATTGATATATAATTATTTCATATTTTTATGTTATAAATATAAAAAGGAAAAAGGATTTAGTAAATCATAAAATGTTTTTAATACATTTTACGTTATGTTCATAAAAAGAACTTATTTATGATGTGTTTATTCAATAATGAAGTTTAAATATGACTTGAATTAATTGATTAATATATCACGCATGGAAAAGAGGGTTGTGATGGGGTATTGATTAATTGATCTATTGATCAATTGATTTTTTAATTAATTGATATTTTTACGTTATAAACATTAAAAGAATAAAAAACTTAGTTTAAACCTAAAATGTTTTAAATAAATTTTGTGTTATATTTACACCATAAACTTATTTTTATGTTGTATTAATATCAATGTTTGTGTTGTTAATAATATTTTTATTACAGATTTTATTTTGGTAATATAAAATTATGTTTAAGATTGCTATGTCGACATCTGTTGATAAATTAAAATCTTTGTTATGGTAGCATTTATTCGTAGTTCATTATGATAGATAGATTAGGTTATGATATGCTATAGATATGTTAAGCATGTTATGATACGTTATGTTCTCAGTTCAGTTAATGTCATGTTAGCTTTATTGATTCTAAAAACTTTGTTCTGTTAGCAGTTTATTCGTAGTAAGGTATGCTAGGTATGTTATAACAAGCTATGTTTTTAGTTCAAGTAATGTAATATTAGGTTTAATGATGTTAAAGCTTTGTTATGTTAGCAATTATTCGTTGCTCAGTATGAAAGATTAGGTTATGATATATTTTTGTTAGTTTTATTAAATATTACTCTGCTAGTGTTAAATTAACGTTGGCGTGATATTAATAATAGAAAAGTAGGGTTAGATTGAGTACTGTTTGGCGATGTTAGCTTATTTACCCATGCAGGGAACTTTGTTGATGTTAACATTATTCGTACGTAAGGTATGTTAGGTATGTTATGTTAGCTTTATTGATGTTAAAACTTGTTATGTTAATGAATTTATTTGTTGATAGTAGATATTTGGTTATGAATAGCGATTGAGATTTTTGTGAGGTTTTGTTTTAGAATATTCTATGTTATGTAAAAATTAACAGCTTAATGTTATAGATGTATCGAAAAGTGGATTTATGTTAAGTTTTGTGATAATGTTAGCTACTTTACCGTTGATAACTTTGTAGTTTGTTAATGTTAGTAAGTTTATTCGTACGTATGGAAATGTTAGGTATGTTAGATTCTTAGTTTAGTCGATGTTATGTTTAGCTTTACTGAGGTGAAAACATTACTAATGTTAGCATTTATTTCGTTGGTCAGTATGATCTATAAGGTTAAGTTATGATTAATTTTTGTTAGATTTCGTTCAAATATTGCTTTAGTTAAATAATACTATGTCTAGATATGTATAGAAAAGTGGTGGTTAGGTTCTAACGAGTTATTTTACCAGTGGTAATTTAGGGATACTTTGCTAATGTTCAAGTTTATTCATACGTAAGGTAGTTAGGTTTGTTTGTGTACATTATGCTCTTAGTTCAGGTAACGTTATGTTAGCTTTTATTGATGTTAAACTTTGTTTTATGTCAATTATTAATAATTTTAAGCAACGTTCATACAAAGAGCATATTTATGTTATGTTACAAATAATCGGAGCTTAATATGACTTTGCATTATTTCGCTTGCATGGACAATATTGTGTGTATGGGGAGGACGGAATGGAGTTTGAATTTGATTAATAATTAATGATATTTTTATGTTATAAACAAGCATAAAAAAGATTTAGTAGAAACATTAATGCTTTTAATAATTATATGTTATACATTTTAATTAGAAGAATTATTTTAATATTGTGTTTATACAGAGAACTTATTTTTATGTTATGTTTAACATAAATATATAAAGTTTAAGTTCAGTAAAGCAGTAGAGCATGGCATGGTGGGAAAGGGTGTTTGTCCCACTGCTTTACTGCTTTAGGGGCAATAAAGTACCTAT
>JABUQX010086355.1:0-24577 GCA_015478945.1 Trachelipus rathkii
TATTATATATACTATTAATATATTTATATATAATATATATTCCTTACTTCTTACTTCAGCTCCCAGATAGGCATTAATTGGCCTGTCAGTTGGCTTAGTCTCCCTCTCCATCAGTCTGTGTAAAAGCGGTACCTAGCCAGTAGCTCCTCAACTTTGTCTCTCCAACTTCTTCTCGGTCTCCCCGTCGGTTTTTTGCCTCCTGGCCTCCACTCCTAAGACCTTCTCTCCACTCTCCCCTCCTTCATCTTCTCCAGATGTCCCAGCAACATCAGTTGGGCTTTTTGAACTTGTTTTTCATCACACATATCCCTGCTCTCTTTCTTATATGTTCATTGCTCACTCTATCTCTTCTGCTCTTTCCCAGCATTACTCTTAAGGGCTTCTTCATCTCCGCTGCCTGTATTCTGCTTCTTATAATTGTGTTTGTTGTCCAACCCTCCGCACCATACATCAATATGGGCTTTAAAATATTATCGAAAATGATTCTTTTCGCATGCAGGGGCACATTCTGATCCTTCAGCAGAGGATATAAAACGTCCACGCTTCTTCCGCATTTACCTATGATTTTGGAGATATCTTCCCCTACTTATCCCCTATTTCCGAGCACACTTCCTAAATACTTAAAACTTTCTACCTCTTTTATGTTTCCATCTAACTGGATATTTAAATCTTCCCTGTCTCTTTATTTACTCTCATGACCACCGTCTTCCCCTTACTCATTTTCAGGCCATCCTCCTCGAAACACATATTCCACCTTTTAAGGACCTCTTCCATATCCTCCTCCATCACTTTCCAAAAAGTGATATCGTCGGCGTATGACAGAATACCCCATATTATATACTATATATAATTATATATATATATATATATATATATATATATATATATATATATATATATATATATATATATATTATATATATATATATATATTCATCTCTAATCTGCTTTAAAATTACTATAATAACTCAAATTGTAAATCGAATTTTCAAAAGAAGTGATAAGATACTCCCCTGTATCATCCCTATCTATACTTGAAACACTTTCATTTCCCATGATCGCCTCTTACTTGCAATGCAACTCGTTCAAAGTTCATTAATTGCGTTTTATATTCTCCCCGGAATATATTCTTCTCCAACACTTCCCACCTATCTCTTGCTACAGAACTCAAGATTTTTTGTAAATCCACCGAAAGCCACGGTCAGCCCCCAAAACGCACACATCACAAACACACACAACATATATATACTATATATATATAATATATATATATATATATTATATATATATATATTATATATATAATATATATTATATATAATATATATAATTGATATATATAACGGTATATTTAAATCGATGCAGGGATATTATTCGACTGGCCAAGCGTTCTTAAACACTAAAAGGAATTGTGATGCCCTTCTTGGTTCCTCTACTGATAAAATTTCTGGCCTCTTGCCAAAACACATCTCAAATTAAACTTCTGTAAATCTAACCTTTTCCCCTCTTATCCGTCTCGACGGTTCTGTTGCTACTATACACCTGCTGAAAAGCTAATCTCTTTCGGTCTTCTTTTTCATCTAATTCCACCTTGAACGATTCTGGCATCCCCTCCTCCTGCCCCATCCCCTCTCAGGTGTCCAATGTCTCTACCTGTCCATTCACTCATCGATCGAGTATACATGAGATCACTGAGATCTTGAACGTCCGGAAGGCCAGGAACAGATGGCATTCCCCTCGTGTCTTGACGGGAGTGTGCTTCGAGCTGGCGCCTGTTCCTCCGTTCAGCTCTACTCCGATATGCCTTAACACTAATACTTTTCCTCATGCTGGAAGTCGCGCTTTTATTCAGGCCAATCTAAAAAGGTAGCCACTCACTGATCCTTCCTAACTATCGATCTATTGCCTTAACTTGTATTCTACTCTAAAGTCTCTTGAAACTCTCCTTAACTCTAATTTCCTCGATCATATAGAATCATTCCCTTCTTTCAGATCTTCAGTATGGCTTTCGACGTTCGAGAACAACTGGTGATCATTCCTTCCTATCTAACTGATCTATGGTCTTCTGCCCTTGGATCATGGGGAATCTTGTGTGGTAGCACTTGACATATCTAAGGCTTTTGCCAGGGTATGGCATGCGTCGCGCTACTCTCTAAGCTACCTTTCCTTTTGGATTTCTCTTTCGCTTTGGCTTACTTTTGTCTAACTTTTCTTTCAGATCGGTTCCTTATCAGCTCTTGTTGATGGAGCAACCTCTTCCTCCTTTCTTATTAATTGTGGTGTTTCCCTAGGGTTCTGTTTTCTCCACAAACTTTATTCCTAACTTTTCATCAGAACGATCTTCTTGCTGCACATTCTAACTCTGTTCAATCTTATGGCCGATGACTCAACGTCTCATTCTTCCACTCATTTTATTTGTGCTCCCTCGTTTGTAATCTAGAGTTGCTTCTGTCTACAGCTTTCCGATCAATCTTGCCGATTTTGGTCGGGAATTTCTAAGTGGGGTAACCGTAATCTTGTGAAGTTCAACTTTTTGAAAACTCAACTTCTTCATATCTCCCTCTCAAAAATACCTCACAACTTTCCTATCCTTTTTGATGGCTCTAATGTCTTACCCGTACAACAAAAACAATTCTAGGACTAAATAAAATATCGAATTGTCTTTGGAGACCTCAAACATCAGCATCGGTTGCTAATGGACTCAAAAAAGCGTGGGAATTCTGTCAGATTGGCGTGAATTTTTTCTTCTGCCTCAGATACTCTAGTTATATAAAGGTCTTATTCGCCCTGCATGGATATACTGTTCCCACATTTGGGGTGGATCGGTTCCACTCTCCTTTTGGATAGAGTTGAAGCTAAGGCCTAAGAGGCTTAATAACTGCCCTATACTCTCTGACATCCTTGACCCTCTTTGCTCCTGCGTCCGTACGTTAGGTGCCCTATCTCTTTTCTATAGGTATTACAACGGGAGGTGCTCGAGAGAACCTTGACCTCTCGCATTCCTCTTCCTCCACCACTGGCGTCGCCCTCGTAAAAGAGGTTGCTTGTTCTCTCAAAATGAAATTGTGGTGAAGATATTGGGACTCAGATCACTCGTTTTGTGACCTCCTTCTTTCCAGCCACAATCTGTTTTGTGGAAATCTTGCTTCTTTATTTTCCCCGAATGTTTAATCTTTCTCTAATTTAATGTCCCCGCGTCTGCGCACCTGAGGGAATTGCGTGCAAGGGTCAGGGTGGGTTTACTTTTCATTTATTTTATTTTTTATTTTTCTTTATGTAATTTTTTGTTTATTTATTTATTTATTTAATTTATTTATTTTTTGCCCTCCTTTTGAAAGGGCATTTCCCGTGAGTGGTGGTATCATGTAAATATATCTATATATATATATATATATATATATATATATATATATAATAGTTATATATTATATTATATATAATATATATAGATATATTTATTATATATATATATATATCTATATATATTTATAAATAAATATGATATATATATAATTTATATTAATATATATACTTTATATATATATATTTTAATATATCATAGTATATATATAATCTATATATAATATAGATAATATATATATTATATATATTATAATATCTATATATATATATATATATATCTATATATTCAGTCTTTGGCGCCTAGGCGGTCGCCTAGTTCGTTTACACGGTCGCGCCGGCCCTGGGAATATCTTAATAAGGTATGAAGAAATTTTAAATTGTCAATTGATACTCGATATTTTTGAATGTAACATTAGGCCAGCATCCCGAGAAGTTCAGGCATGTAACTAGAAACTATAACATCTACAGGAAAATAAATAGCATTTTTGATTTTCATCAAGTAATTTCATCGAAGAAACTTAAAAAAAATTTTATTGTATTCTTAATATTATTAAAACTTATCTTCAGACCATTGTAAGTTCAAAATTACTACTGACAACTGGTACGCTCTGAATTGACCTTGGAAACCTGCACTTAAGGTTGTTCTCGAGGCAAAAGGTGCCAAATACATCTTATTTTTTTACGCTTTGGAGAAAATGTTATTTTTTCTTTTTTTATCCTTTTTAGGGGGTTCGAGCCGACGGAGGGACAGAGGGAAGGACGAAGTCCCCCCCTGTCGTCCCCCGGTAGGCCGAGAAACCCCGACCTACCATCGTTCTTGTTTACCCCGGGGTATTCTATTTAGTTTTTAAAAAAATTCAACATTTGCACCTTTGCGTCTCACTCGGGAGTCCAATGCAGTCTTAATTATAAAAAGAATATTTAGAAGTTTGTTTTGACATTCTAAACAATTTTATTTTTTAAAGTGTCGATATTTCACTGTCCCAAATTTTTAATTTCTGGGTAAAAATGTCTCCTGATTAATAAAATGATATTTATTTTCGTGTAGCTGTTATAGTTTTCTAGTTACATGCCTGAACTCTTCGGGATGCTGACTTCAAAGGTGAAAGTGCTATAAAATACCTACAAAGGGATAAAGGTCCAGTAGTATAAAGTTTAAAGTTTGCAAAAACAGTGGAAGTCTATCAGACTCCCTAAGTTGAGTAAAGTAACATTTATTTCAAAAGGTAAAAATTAATTTGGAAACTGACTGCCATTTTTGCGTAAATTTGTTAAATTCAGGAGAAACGAGAAACCATTGGTATTGAGGTTGCTAAGTATTTAAAACAATTAATATCGAGATTATGTGAACCAAGTAGGAAGTGATGTTAAAATTAGGATTAAGAAGTTAAAATGGAAAATGTGACATGGCAAAGTGATATCATATTTCAATGGTAGATTTTGAGAGGTTTTCACGAGGTTTTGAGTTAAGTAATTATTATACGGAATGTTATAATGCTATTTTTCGTGGTCAACTTACCACCGGGTTTTATAATATATTATATATATATATATATATATATATATATTATATATAATACATTATATATATATAATATATATATTATATATATATATATATATATATATCATTATATATAATATATATATATATATTTTATATATATATATATATATAATATAATAATATATTTATATATATAATAATATATATATATATATATATATATATATATATAAATATATATAATATATATATATAATATATATATGTATATTATATATATAGTAATATATATATATATATATATATATATATATAATATATATATATATATTATATATATATATATATAATATATAATATATATATATATATTTCATATATATACATATATATTATGTATATATATACATATATAATATATATATATATATATATAATAATATAATATATATATATATATTTACACTATATATATATATCATTGAAATATATTATATAATATATATATATATATATATACTATAATTATATATATATATAGTATATAATATATATATATAATATATATATAATATATATAAATATATATCATAATATATCATACATATATATATCTATTATATAATATATATATATATATTATATTAATATATATATATATATTTATATTATATAATTATATAAATATATATATCTATATATAATATATTAAATATATATATATATATTATATATATCATATATAATCAAATATACATTATAATAATAATAATTATACTGATAATATATATATATAACTATAATATATATAATTATAATTAATATATATACTATATATACTATATATAATATATATACTACATCATCAAATATTATATATATATATATACGATACTATATATATATATATATAATATATATAATATATATATATATATATATATATAACTATATATAATTTTAATATCTATATATATATATATTATATATTATTATACTATACTATATAATATAATATATATATATATATATATAATATATAATTATCTATACTTATATATATATATATATATAAATATATATATATAATTATATATATCATATATAATATTTATAATTATATATATATATATATAATTATAATATATAATATATATATATATCAATATATATATATATATATATATATAACCTATATATATATATTATATCCGGTAATATATATTAATATAATAATATATATATATATAACTATATACTCACGCTAGTTGCCGAAAACCGTCCGGACCGTCTACCCACCCTATTTTCGATATGAAGCATAGAGAGACATATTTGCCTATACACAACTGGAATATAATCATTTAATATATTGGGATCAAGCCGAATCATTAAATTTCAAGTCTGTGACGGATGTATATAGAGGGGTGTCACCTCCGAGGGTGGACCCTGATATAGCGGTTACGCCTTTGTTGCAGTGATCGAGCGGGTGAGTTTAGGCCTAACGAGAAGTTGGTTGGAGCGTGATGACGTAAATAACTCGTCGCAGAACGAGATTACCGTCAGCGGCGAGAGTCGCGCGACGCGTGCGACATACACATCACCATACACATTATTATTAATTATTCATTATTAAACAAAGTGATCCCCCAAGGGGATCACTTCTGAGTTGTTTTTTAAACCCTCTGCGCGTGCTTCAGCGAACTCCGAGTCCGCACTGCAACGGCACTGACCCCCGGACCCGCACACGCAGGCCGCACCGCACCGCAACCAATTCCGTCTCATCCTCTGAAAGTTTTTATCTTCTATCTTCTTCTTCTATTTCTATTACCATTATTATTATTATTATTATTATTACTTCCACCTATTATATTATTATTATTAGTTATTACTTTTATTTATTATTCATTTACTTATTATTAAATTATTATTATTTTATAATCTTATGATATATTATAATATATATTAATTACTCTATTACATCCTATCATATATTCGTATTAACTGGTCCACACGCACTCTATTATTATTAGTATAGATTCGTAGTCAGCATAGTAGTAGTCAAAAGTGAAGTAAGTAGATTAGTGCGCAGTCCAACATTAAGTGAAAGTGGGAGTAGAGTAGAGCACTTATAAGAGGTTATCAGATATCGGAACTTAACGACCATTCTGGAGGGGGAGTTAGATAGAGGAGCAGGCCTTATCAACACTCTTATGAGTAATACCGAGTTACCGCCTCACAAACAACTATACACGCCACTCGTGGGGTCCCTGAGAAAGGGGGACCCCACCACCCCCGTTAAAAAAATCGAAGTGTTCGTAAATTGGCCTGAAATTCTGGTGAAGGATTCAGAAGATTGAACTTTCTAGAATCTGGTATGAGAAAATCTAGAGGAGTATAGCTCCGAGCACACCCGGTGCAATATGAGCCATCATGACGCGTCCGAGAGTTAGATAAACTATTCTTTGCACTCCCCTCACCCTATACACAACAAGATACTTGAAGGTAAGGTTTAATTTAAGGGTTATCGAATCGTCGACTAGAGTTCGAGAATATGAGTGGTTCTAAGTCCGTCATAGTACGGGTGTCTAGAACCCCAATAATAGCGGAAGTCCCGACATAGAGAAAAAAAGAGCAACGAGTAGCATAAACAAGAGGTCGAAAGGAGGCAATGAAGACGGATGAAAGCATGACATAAGATGAGCACGGAAAAGAATGACAGAAAGGAGTCGTGACTCAGAGACAGAGGCAGTATGGACAGCTGCAGCCGAGCTGCGGAGCCTGCCAACGGTGCAGGTGCCCGAGTTATCTAATATCTTTGATGGTAATGATAGCAATAAATTGAGAGCTGTCCTTACTAATAATATGTTAATTGGGCTCTGCTAGATTCCACGAACAAATAATCGGTACTTCAGAACCATCACCCGAAATCACCAAATAAATAACTAAATAAAATAATAAATGAACATTCTCTATACACCTTCTAATATGTTTATAACTTAACAAACTTTGAGATCTTTTTATACATATACCTACTACACTCCCAGATTACGACTCAGAATCAAAATCAGAACCCCGCACATTCAAGCCCATCAATCAGCAGCCCACCCTTTACTGTCCAGTTTGTACGATCTATTAGATCTATTTGATCTACCTCAGTTCAACATTTTGAGTAGTATTTTGGAATAAACATAACATATAAATCAAGTTCTTTATACAAAGAACAATCAATATATGCTAAAGTAACAAAGTTTCCACATTAAATGAAGCTTACTTAGCATCATCTGAACTAATTAAATCACATCGTACAACGACAACATTGAAACTATCTTCAACCAGGAAAGAAACTGATTAAATGTATAAACAAAGATTTTCCACACCAGCCTACACAATCAGTATCAGTACAATAACACTAGCGCAAATACAAAACACCGTCCTTATTCACACCTTGGTCAACTGCATAATCTCTCAAACAGATAACCAATGTTTATACTTTTTACATTTTAACCACTGGGTAACATTTATTACTAAAAATTACTAAACATTGCATGTAATTACTCCATATATAGACCCCGCGCGAATAGTGATGCTACGTACAAAGTATTCCTAATTGTGAATGGCTAAGCATCATAATTTAAAACTGAACCTTGAGAATATTAGATTATACATAAGACCAAACCTGACAAGACTTAACGTAGCAAGAATACAACTGCTAACAATTAAACAACGATCCCAACTTTCACAGTAAAAGTAAACTAACAAGACTCACCAAAAACATTTATCCACTTACGAATACTTTATCCAACTCTATCTCACAACATGAACTGACCTGTGTAATTTTACATATAACATAGTACATATACGATTTATCTAACGAACTAGGACAGAGGGTTTGTATGTTGAGCACATAACCTACCTAACCAGCATATTATACCTAACAGCGAAACTAAAGAAACAACCAAGTAAAGTTTACCTTCTGTAAGATACAACTAATTGACATCGATATAGAAGGAGACTGAGCTTAACCTCCTTCGGAGGGGTAAAGCACGCCCGACTTACACCCCTTCGGGGGTGATCCCCCTCGCAGGACTTCACACCCTATTCAAGTGGGCACTCCCACTTGGGACTCCTCTCTTGCAAGGCTAATGCTGTTGCTTTTAAGACTAACTTCCTTGCGGTTAATGAAAACTGTTGTCAATTCGTAATTTAGGGTTACGTTAAGTTTAAATATTAACTCTGACAAATCCGTGAAAATAACACATGATTATGTCAGTCGAAATGATGAGTTTTTGTAAGATAATACTGTGTTAACACTGACGATGATGTGTTAGAAACGCGAAAGTACTCAGGTTAAACTTTCTTTGTGAGTAATGTTTAGGTTTTGCCCTAGATGACTTTTTGCTAATAAGTCTAACGATTACATAAGGGTCAAATGCAATGTTATACTCGAAATGAGTTATACTTTGATGAAGATTAGTGGTCAATCAGTTAGTTCAAAACTTTGTCTGGATTGAAATAGATTGATTCAAACTTTGTTAAAGGGAATTTTGCTTAGAATTACAGCGACATTTACCATATACTTTATACAAGCCGTTGAAAATCGGAACATTCCGAACGCTATTGTAATGATCTGTTACGCTAATTTACCTTTGATAAAGTAGAGGAATTTTCACGGATGTTAAGCTGATTATTTACATTACGCAAGTATGATTAGGATTTGCATTCTGAATACATTATATTACTTAGTGTACGGTTATGAATATTATTGCTTTATTGATGCTCAAACTTCCTGTTATGGTTAGCTATATATTCCGATGGTCGTATATAAAGGAAACTTATTTTATATGCTTATCGTTATATCCAAAAGTGATACCTCAAAATATGACTTGAACCTTAGTCACATAGACTCACAGGGTGGGTCGGGATGGGTAGCGGGACTGCAGGATGGGTGGATTGATTTACTGCGATTTACTGATTTACTGCTTTAAAATCAGTCAACTAATTACGGTTTACTGTGATATTCTATTCCAAGAACTTATTTTATGTTATGTCCAGGATAAAATTTTGTTAATTTTTTGTTATGTTATGGTTTAAAACTTTGTATGTTTGCAATTATTCGCAGGGGGATTATGATTTTTAGACGAGGTTATGATGATTTTTTTTTGTTAAATATTACGAAGCTGATGTAAAACACATTTGGTACGTTAGCATATATTCTTGTCAGTAGAATTATTAGACACGCGTTTATGCTAAGACTTTTGTTAACATATTACGCAGTGTTAATGTAAAAATTAACCCTGATATGATAGAGATCCGTGTAAACAAAGTCTTTGAAGGTTACGTTTCGTAAGCAGTGCTAGGTACTTTTACTGCTGTTAAGGTGAAGGTTTTGTTAATGTTAGTGGTTTATTCGTACGTATGGGGGTTAGTTAGGTTTGTCGTTGTACAATCAATATTTTAGCTCAGGATGATGCTAAGTAAGCTTTACTAATGTGGAAACTTTGTTAACGTTAGCTTACTTTCGCTGCTCTGTATGATAATCAACCAATGTTATGATTAAATTCTTTCTAAATATTACTGTGTCAATGTAAAATTAACTAAACTATGTTTAGAAAGATGTGTTTGGTGAAAGTCTTTTCTAAGGTTATGTCCTGTAATGCCATAGTCCAGTTCAAGTTAAACATTAGTAAAGCTGTGGACTTTGTTAGATGTTAACAGTCTTTATTCGTACTTAATTGTGTTAGTTCGATACGTTGTACATTAATTTCTTAGTTTCTACAAATGCTAATGTTAGCTTTATTAATGTGAAAACCAATGTTACGTTGCATAAATTCCTTGTTGACTCTAAGAATTATCTTTTGTACTTATGCTTTATATGTTTGTTGTTAAGTTGTTGTTGTTGCTGTTGTCGTTGTTGTTGTTTGTTGTTGTCCTTCAACGAGAATATAATACCCTTTTGAACTCGATATGCGTTCGTTCGTGCATTGTACTATACTTGTTTAATCTTTCTCGTGCATTCGGTTGATAAGAAAGAATCTAAAAATTAAACTCTATAGGGTTGTTTATACGCATACGATTGTCCTTCCAGTAAGGACATTTTTTACGCCTGTACTAGGTACGATCGTCATGCTCCCCCTGCAATCTCTCACACCTGTTTGTTGATGATCTATAACAGGAGCTTCGTTATTCCCAAGGATGTGTCATATTTATATTTAATCGTCAACCGCATGGATACCGATACATGCTTGATTATTCCTACCCAAAGGGTCAAAAATAAATAGACCTTTACTATACGTTTTCGTGCTGATGGATTTCATCAAGACTATCCAGACATCGCTTGAATGCTGGCAGCTACTAGAGGATAACGTGTGCTGTTGTCTGCTGTCGAGTAAAATAGTCTGAAATATCTATCAGAGCGTGACCGCTTGTGAAAGGTCAATAATGAATAGACTTGTGATTCTCATCGTGTGAGCGAATATTTAAAAACCCTCTGATGACGCAACTGATCATGGAAAAACCTCATCGCATTGTGTGCCCAACTCTCATGCCGTACGTTTGTCATATAAAGGTCTTCACAGATTCGAACATCATGAAAAAATATTACAGCATTGCTTTAAAATAAAACAACGAATTAACAATCACAGTCTTAACGATGTATGCATGACTTGCAGGACATAATAGCAATATAGCAACATGGTGTAATCTATGATATTTATACCGAAAACATTGGTTCCCGTATACAATAGACAGTCGTAAACAGGAAGTGCAATTAATAACTATCAGCCTCGGATTTAAGTTTACTTCTCCTCTTGTATGAAGAGAATGAGTGGCTGCTGAATCAACAATCTGCCGAAAAATGTTTCGTCTTGCCTAGAAGGCATTTATACTCACATCCTTTTAAAGGAATTTGAATCTTTAGAGAGATATAAAACGTACCCAATTTGAATCCTATGTTTCTCTGATCTAGATGAATTAATATACTTTAAAATAAAGCTTATATTTCTTAAATGGTATCTATATTAACGCTCTTTCAAAATGGAAAATTAATTTGTATATAATAGGAAAATATGAAAACTTGTTCTTACTTCTCGTATGTTCGATTCTATTGATTAATTCGAGATGATGGCTGTTTATTCGTCACTGGCCTTGTATGTGTGTTAAAGTCTGTTAATGTTTCAGTAGTTTAAGTTTACAGAAGGTAAAACTTTACTTTGTTTGTCTTTAATCCGTTAGGTATTATTTCTGGTTAGGATCAAAGTTCATGACTAAAGTTTCCTTTTTAGTTAAAGTATAACTGACTATGTTAATGATAGAACTTAATCATGTGTTCATGTCGGATATTGTTAGATCCAAGTATGAACATATGAGACTTCCATGCCTTATCTTTTGTGCAGATACTTTGTTAAGTTAACCTTCGTTAACTGTTCGCATAAGTTTGGCATCGTTGCTAATGCTTAGCAGTTTATTCTTGCTTAAGATGTGTCAGCGCTTTGTACTTTGTATAATTTATACATTCTTAGTTCATCGTTAACATCCTATGATTAGCTTTATCCATTAATCAGAGAATCACTGTATGAGACTAACGCTACGATAGCATACCTAATCGACCGGGTCATCTGATAATAGTACAACACAATGTTAATAGGTAAATTATATAGTAAAAGTATTACCAGTGTTTATTCTAAAACATTCAACACAATTAGTTATGTTACGAGATTATGCTTGACCAAGTCGTCTGAAGTAATTTACGTAACTTATTTGCGATGCATAAATCGAATTAGACCTTTACTGTTAAGGATTAGGATCCCTGTGACAGAACTTATGCTTAACCCACGGCGAATTAAACAGTTTATAATTCCTGTTATACAGATGAGTTATTAAGTCGTATGTCCGTTGCTACATCTCCATATACTTCCACTTAGGTTCAGATAGAATGCCTAAGTAAAGATCTCTCATCTACATGCTGCGACTTCTAGTTACGATCTGCATATATTGAGTAAATGATCTATATGTATAAGAACTTGATATTCTCTTATGTTATGTTCTACTCCAAAAAAATACTACTCAAATACGACTGACTTGAATTCACATGCGATCAATAGAACTCCACACAATCTGCGACAGATATCACAGGTGGCGTGGAGGAGCGCTTGAAGGGGGCGTTTGATTTACTTGATTTACTGCCGATTTAGGGTATGTAAAACACGTAAATGTGTAAGTTATTAAACATAAAAAGGTCCTTAAGGAAACTTCTTTATTCTCCACATTTATTTATTTAATTATATTTATTCTAACACCACCTACCCTTTACAGATCAGCTCTCCTCGAGAACACATCCACTCTCACAATCTTTCGAAATCTCACCAGACCCCAATAACCACTATATAGAGCAAGCACACCAATATTGCATCAAGTTACACCAAAGAAACTTTAACACTGCCTCGAAAACACGCACGAGCGAACACCGGCAGTCCCGCACCGGAGCCGCGCACCGGTCCCAGCTCGTAACAACTCCCTACTCCATCTCTGGTCAGACTCCCTTCTTCATTCTTTCCCTCCCCTTATTCCATCTTTCATCTTCTTCGGACTTCCTCCTTCGACCTCCTGTTATTGCACCTCTACCGTTGGCTCTTTTTTACCAAGCTCACGGGACCCCCCTTCATGACGGGGGTCCTAAGACACCCTACACGACTTATAAACCATCAATGATTCGAACTCTACGAACTCGATAACCCTTATAAACAGCACCAAGATTGTTGTTATACCAACTAACGCATTTCAGTTAAACTCGGCACCGCAAGTGGCCTCCAACGCACCGGTGGCACGCAGCCCAACTCTCAGATTCCCAATACCACGTATTGTCTAGAAATTACCAACTCTAGCCATCCTCTCACCAAAATTCTCAGCCAAGATTAACCGAAACACTCTCGATTTTTTAAATGGGGGTGGGCGTCCCCCTTCGCGGACCCACAGGTGACCGTAACTTATCGTATACAAAGAGGATTACCTCCCCATCTAACTCCCCTCCAAATTTTAATTCAAACACCAGATAACCATAACTCTAACTACTACTATCCAACTATACTACTACTACTAACTACCTTCTGAGATATGAGAACCTACTTTCATATAAACTACCAACTACTACTACTACACTCCAACTACTAAAATCAATTCCACTCAACATAAATAATAATAAATAATTAATAAAAAACTCTAATAATAATAATAATAATAAAATAATACAACATAATAATAATACAACAATAATATGAAATATGAAATTAATTAATGTAATGAATAATAATCATAATAATAAAACTAGTTAATCATAATAATAACTATAATATAACAATAAATAACCCACACAGCAATCAGAATCCAAACTATAATAAAAATAAATACATATATAATAAACACAAATATCAAATAAAGCCAAAAACACTTCAGAGGTTGAGAACGAGCATGGTGACACGGAGTGCGGTGCGGATGCGTCCGGGCCATGCCGTGCAGTGCGACATCGGAGAAGTCGCCTGAGCAAGCGCACAGGAGTTTTAAAAAACCAACCACGAAGTAGATTCCACCTATCGCCGGGAAATCAACTTCTCGACGTAATAATAGTAAAACCCCTAATAATGTGGTATCGTGTAATTGTATGCGCACCGCGCGCGCACGCCCATCATTACACAATACAGAAACCCACAAAAAACTACACCTAACAAACCAGGAAACACACACACAATAATAACATACATACCTAAAATCCAATAAAATTCGCGGCTGACTGTAATCGTTCGTCCTCAGCCGACAGAGATTTCACGTCATCAACCGCCGACCTAACTCTCGTTAGGACCATCTCACCCGCATCAGAAATCCACTGCAACAAAAGGCAGTAACGCTATATCAGGGCTCCCCCTCTCGGGGTGACACCTCTAATATCACACTCATATACACACTTCGAAATTTAATGGATTCGAGCTTATCCCATATATAGATTATATTCAAGTTTGAAGCAATTATCTCTATTCCTTCATATCGAAGGCGGAGCTGTGCGGACGTCTCTGCAACTACTATATAGTATATATATATATATATATATATATAATATACTACATATATAATATCATTATATATTATATATATATATATAGTATTATATATAATATATTATATATATATATATACAGTATATATATATATATATAATAATATTAAGAGACTTGTCTCTCGCGTTCGGTATCTGATTAATAATATTATATACCAATAATCTATATAATTATATATATACACCATACAACATATATTAACTATCATACAATATACCTATAATATATATATATATATATACTAAGTATATAAACTACCTAGTAATATATATATAATAACACACCTTTTAATTTTAAATGCTATAAGTAAAATAAATTTTTCCCCTTTTGGCATCTACAGTACTATATAGATAATTTACAAGAGATAAAAAATGTTATTATCTATGAAAATATACCTATATATATATCTATATGACATATATATATATGATATATACCTAATATATCATAACCTATAATACTCACCACCTATCCCACTATACAGCATATACATATTATATATATATATCATATATATATATAAACTATAGTACTAACACATAATAATATAGCATAATATAATATAAATAACATACAAGGAATCATCTTAAACTAAGGAAATTAAATAGATAAATAGATCAAGGATAGGAAACCAACAACAGTAAATTAGAGGAAAGAGTTGCTCAGTAATGCTAGCCACATCTATAAATAAATGAAACATCTCCATTATTAACAAATTCTAAAAATAAACAATTGGGAAAGAAAACAAAGAAAAATAAATAAAAATGCATTCGGAAAAAAATAAGAGAAACACAGATTATCATATTTTGGTTTATTTATTGGTTTAAATTTTCAAGTTTTAGACCGCATAAAAGATGCTATAAATACATAATCCTTCCATTTTTCTTATTAACATTTTAGTAATTGTTTGGTTTTATCATTATCTACATTTAAATTTTACACATTTTGTGAGCTTATTTAATCCGATAACATCTGTTTTCATTTACTTTATCGTAATTTATCTATGTTCATGCATACAGTTGTTATTAAATTGTTAACTCATGTTCTTTTTGTATGATCTTGTGTGTGTATAGCATTAAATTCACTTGAATGATTGTAACCAAAATACTCTCATAGCCGGATATTACACTATTCAAAACAATACTTCTTCATTTCATCTTCCTGCTAAACTGTCACTAGTTCTGAAACTAACTACCCTATAGACATACAGGTTCTCAATGAGACGATGACGTGTGAAGGTGCAATAACCTTGGAGCATTAGCTGTAGCTCCAAACTCTATCGTCAACTCTAAGAAACAGAAGTTAAAATAGCGCGGGAAGGATCTTATTATTATTAATTAATTCATTTATTATTATTATTAATCTATTATTATTATTATTTATAATTAATCTGAATTAATTATTATAAAAATTATTTAATTATGTTATTATTATTAATTACATATTATCAGTATTTTTAATTATTATTTGAATTTATTATTATCATTCATTTTTATTATTCATTATTATTATTAATTCTTATGTATTCATCTATTATTAGTTATATTTATTATTATTATTACTTATTTCTATTACTATTGATTATTATCAATATTATATTATTATTATTCATTATTAATATTATTAATTATATTATATTATTATTTATTATTATTGAATTATTTATTATCATCTATTCGTTTCATTATTATTATTATCCAAATTATCTATTAATTAATTATATACTTCTTATTATATATTTATTATCTATTTATATATTATTAACTTATAATAATTAACTTATACTCAATTATTCAATTCACTTATAATAATTCATTACTATCTTAATTAACTACATTATATAATACACACATTTCAGTAACCAACTAAGGGGAACATAAATAAATACAGATAACTTTATCACACCATCATATGTAATCCTAGCTCATGCGTTGTAGATCCGCATACCTATTTCTTATATATTCTTCGGCCCCTTGAACCCACCGCAATCCTTATACAACCTCACACTATTGTATTTTACAGTGACTTCTAAAAACATCCAGTTCTTGCGCTATTCGCATGATAATATTAAAATAAGTGCAAAAATAAATTATTTTTTTCCACCATGAACAGCAGCAAAACCGTTGGATATACAAATTGATAAATCCAGCAATAATAACGATTATCTCTTCTAATTATTTCACGCAGTGAATATTCATATCTGATCGGATAATAATCATACATATAACTATAAATATACACACATACACTTACATATAATAACAGATATAATTATATTAATAAAATACCTACATATATATTCATAATACCTATAAATTCGCCTACTATCGTATCATCTAACTATATACTATAATACTATATATAAAAGCCATATACATCCATACCATATAATAAATAACTATATTACTATTAAATATTAAATATACTATATATAACTATATAATATCTATATATATATAATAATATACATAACTCCAATTATATATATATATACATAATACCACCAATATAATATATACTATAATATACATATAATAAATATATATAATATAATATCTATATATATAATATACTAAATATAATATATATATTATATACACCTATATATATATATATATATACTAGTATATAATTAAATAACAATTATATACATTATAATATATATATATATACTATATACCTATATATAATACTATAATATAAAATATAATCCCAACCAAATAAATATTATATATATAATAATATATTATTCTAATATATATTATATTATAATATAATATACCATAATATATATAAAATAATAATATACTATATATATATATATATATATATATATATATACTCTATATACTATATTCTAAAATGTTAAAATTAATAATATCGACTAAGTCGTCGAAAGATGGCGTATAAAAAAAAAGAGAAAAGAAAGAAAATAGAGAGAAGAAACTGAAGAACAAGAGAAGAAAGAAGCCTGAAGATTGAACAGATGACAAAGCTTCACACTAAATTGAGTAGATCTCAGCGAAATCAGAACATGAAGAATGTTTTGACAGTTCTTCCTGGCCAGATTCATTATTGACAAATAAAATCTTAACTAATTAATAAATATTGACCTATAAAACTTTAGTGAAAGAAACAGCATTTTATTCTCGATAAAATTTAGTGGTGGAGCTGCAAAACTTTCTTCAGTTTTTCTTTTGAATTGTTTTTCAACTTTTCCTAGTAAAAATAATTATAAAAATTCATCTATGATAATTCTGGCCAGTGAGACAAGTTTGGATAAAAGCTACAAATCACAAGATCCATATGAATGGAATATTCGGCTCAGTCGGCTCGTGTGACCATGCTCTTTCTCGCATAGTTCAAGAAGGAATGGATAAAACACCAAATAACGTCCGGTGCTCAGCAGGGCTAAGAAGCACTTAGCCCAACTAAACAGGACGATCGCAAACATTCGACTTCAACACCGCTAGGTACGGGCGTGTGAGTGTGAGCTGTTCCTTCTTGAGACTCCGTCTTGCTCAGACTGAAAAATCGAGCACAACCCCCTCTTAAGAATAGGGCTCTGAATGTGACGGTGATGTCCCTGTAATCGATCATATATCTATCAGATACATATATCAATCAAATAGTATATATATTATAAATATATAGTATATATATAATAATACAATATATAAATAATAACTGATAATACTACTATAATATTATAACTATATACTATCACCATTATATATATAATATTCATATATAAAATACTATATATAATATAATATACACATATATAATAACTATATATATATATATATACACTATCGTACATAATACTAAATAACTATCCAATATACCTATATCACAGTATACTGTAATAAACAATGCACTGGCGAACTACTCACATCAACACGTGGCGACTTCCGTGGCTACTCGTGCCACCTATCCGCTCTCACGCACACGATTCAACATAAGCAAAATCGATCACTCTTACAAACTTACCTAACACACTGCTCACGCGATAAAATCAGATCACCTCTTATTTTTTATTTCTAAAAGTTGCTCAAATGAATTAAAGATATTACATATAAATTCAAAAATATGTAAATTGAAACAAAAGGTAAGAATCAATCGCTAATTACATAAAGCTATTTTCAAATCCAATTAAAAAATGCGACTATTCTGCCCAAATCGACATGCGGAACTGCGTCACGTGAGAATTTTTATAATATTAGGCGAGAGCTATTCACAAGTGCCTATGATAGAATGTCAGGTCGTTTTCTTATTTTTTGCACAGAATTGCCCAAATAATTAAGCCGCTTTTTTCGTTTTAGGAATTTTGTCTTACCCTCGATAAGCACAAATTCTCTACGCATTTTTAAAGAACTTCTCGGTGCAAAGCCGGAGCCGGCTGGATATGTGGAATGTTCTTAAATGTGCTCTAGAGAAGCTTTGTTTAGCAAACGATCACAAAAATCATAATCAGTTGTTTGGAAGATTCTTTCGGGGGGAGTGATATCTCGTTCCTCTCTCTCGCTGCTCCTCGTTCCTCTCTCGTCTTGATATTAATATATACCCGCCATAAAATGAGGTCATGGTTTATGAGCCTAATACTCATATATACATCACGTGTAGTACGCGTCGTGCTGGGTCCCAACTATATAACGTACTTCGTGTGTATATGTGCTTACGTTTGAGGGCTGGGACTTCCTGTGTGTCAGTGTATTAGTTGGTCTATGTTCGCGTTTGATTATAAATAACTTAATATATACGAATACTCATATACCATACATAAGTAATTATGTTAACCAAAAAACAAAACACAATGAAAATGCATCAATTGTAACAGATCTTTCATCAAAATTGGCAAGTTGAAAATTAAAGCTTTTATATCAAAGTATAAGCATCTTCATTTCTTCAGGTGTTCACAAATCAAAACACGAGGCCTACCGCGTAGCTCGCAAAACCACTAGGCATGGCGGTGATTCAATGAATATTTTCAAGGATAAATTAAAAATTGGTGAATATTCACTGCAAATATCAGAGCACAATCTACACACTCTCTAAAGTCATTAATTAGATTCCATTGTAAAAAAAAAAAAAAAAAAATAAACAGAAAAAAAATTTCATGACTGCTTTCTGGCATCATTCCTTTGTTTACAATTTTTTCGTAGGAATAGAATTTTTTGGTACCGGTAAGACAGCGAAATAGCAATCTTACGAATTTTGTCAAAATTCTTAGGTTTGGGTGAGAATATTCTCAAAATTTCTTAAAATTTGACAAAACGAACGATTTGGTTGATCAACTTCTTAATTTTCGGCAGGGCTCGTATGTTAATTGCCAAAACGAAAAACGATCCTCGCCTTAAAATATCTACTAATACTATAAATATTATGTAAAATTGAAACCAAAAGTCGTAAGAAATCATCGCCTATTCATATAAAGCATATTTTCATCATTAAAATATGCGAGATTCGTCTGCGTGAGAATCTTTCCTATAAATCTGTTAGTATATCATTGACTTTTTGGCAATACTGGTAATATAATTTTTGATGTTCAGTCCATTCTCTTGTAAGTAAACAATCAGGCGAGAAGACTGAAGTACGCTTAAATAATATATAAGGCGCTCTTCATTAATTAAAAGGTATATACTATCATCATATACTAATATAATAATATATATATATATGGAATATCATACTTACTATTGTACACTATATAACAATATAATATAATAATATAAATCATATATATAAGTAAATATATATACTAACTAAGATAATACTTCTACTAAATATTGAGGAAAACCATATATTAACTAATAATATAATAATAATTAAATATCTACTCATAAACATAACCACTATAATTACAAAAGTTAAATATCTCATATAAGATATATAATAAACTACAGCAAATACTAATAATTATCACTATAATACAACCTAACCATCAATATTAGTCAACTACTTATATACAATAATATCATAAAAATAATATCAACCCAGATAATCTATACTAATAACTATAAGTTGTACCCCCTATAGACCTCTAATACAATATAATATAATTATCACTCAATCAAAATATCTTATATAATACCCATATAATAAAAATAAAGATTATAATATTGTACCCCACAAAATATAAAATCACAAATATTACAATAAAAAATATAATATTAATATCAATGTTTAAATAAAGCACTATTAATAACATATATAATATAATATAATATAATAATAAATAATATATAATATGATATACTAAAAATACTAATATATATATATCAATGAACATAAACTATATTAAAATATATATCTCATACTAGATATATATACAATACATATACTTCACCTCTACTAGTAATATAATATATATCATAGTAACCCCACTAATATATATATAATCATATATCTAACCATACATAAATATTATATATATAAAATATATAGTATATCAGTATATATATATATACATATATAACCTTATTATATATACTATATACTATATAATATATCATATAATATATATATACTATTATATATATATATAATTATATAATACATTATATATATATATTATATATATATATACTATAATATATATATATATATATATATATATATATAATATACATATATTATATATATATACCTATTATATATATTATATTATATCTATATACCTAATATCATATCATATAGATATAACACTCACCTATATAGTATAATATACGCTAGGCGGCAATACGCCGGTACACATCTAGTTTATATATATACCTGTAGTATAAGGTGTACGGTTTCCTATATAATACATAATGCGTATAAGCTATACTAGTTCACTGGCGCGTAGTCACTATAATTCATAATATGTCTTAGTTGGCTTAGTTACCGTTTTTAGGTCAGTACAAGATGTTAAATATACTAGTATAGGGTGATATATATATATTATTATTAGTGTTTAATAGTTACGTAATAAAGTGATTCTACGTGTATTATATGTGTTATCGCTACTCGGGCGTAGTACATAGGGTAGGCCAGGGCGTAGGTAGGCCTCGCGTCCGCCAGGGAGTGAGTTTTGTGAGTGCTTTTTATAGCAGTACGATGAGGTGCTACGACACAGCTAGTAAAGGGTTTACTCTAAGAGTTTTGCACTTAATATTTTGAATTTATTGAAGTGTACGGAAAAATATATGACTCCTGATTTATAAAATAGATTTTGGTTTAAAGAAAATCACTACCGTTAATAATAACAAATTAATTAATACATGTAAATTCATGTTGAGATTTTGTTTTCCTCCTACCCTAGTACTTTAACAGTTAAAACTGAAAAGCGATGGGCGTGACGGTAGATCTTCAGTTATATCTCTATAAAGAGTCAGAATAGTGAGAATGAGATGCCGAAGTGCGTCATACCTTGCTGCTGTTTCGGAGCGAAAAATACGCGAATCGCGAGTAACGAAACTTCTCCGATTTCACCCGAACGCCCATATAACTTTTTGAAAAATTTTTTTGAATCATCTCTCTCTCTCTCTCTCTCATCTCTCTCTCTCTCTCTCTCTTCTCCTCTCCTCTCTCTCCATCTCTCTCTCTCTCTCTCCTCTATCTATCTCTTAGCCCTTCTCAATCTCTCTCTCTCTCTCTCTCGCTCTCTCTCCTCTCTCTCTATATATATATAATAACTATATAATAAAAACTATTTATAATATAATATATTCATATATATACTACTACTACAATACTATATATAATATATTATATATACTACCGCTCACTACTAATACAATGCCCCGTAAAAGCTCAACCAGTAATCATCAACATTACTTAACTACTACTATAACTAGCATCTGTTACTCTACCACTATAACTGCAAAGATACACAAACTCGAATACTACTACATATAACACGCCCCCATCACTAAACCATGATAAAATCAGGATCATATACCACTAATAACATCTACTAATATCATATATATATCTATATACTATATATATATACTACTATTATATACATAAAAAATACTATATATAAATATATATATATATATCATATATATCTATATACTACTAATCAATATAACTATACACACGAGAACAGAGAGGAGCACGAGTTTTAAAACGTTGCTGGAGTCGATCGCGTGATACTATATAAGTATATAATATATATAATATATATATATATATATATATATATTTCTAAGAACTAAATTTATATAAATGCAAATTTATAGAACTTTATATTCTAACTAAAAAAAAAACATTATAAAATTATCATTCAAGTAATAATTAAACTATATATAATAAATGTAATCATCATCATCAGCTCATCACCCACGCTTTCCCCAAGACTGGTGGTAAATCGTGCGTAACAGCACCGGAACAGAAAGTACGTCAAGAAGAATATGAACGCAGTCGAAAGAACGCCCAGCCCTTTGCCGCCCCCTTATACCTTTAAAGTGAGAAAACTCGTCGCAATTCAGGAAAATCCACCTAAGCTTTCCCGGAACCGCGACGGACCCTCACCTGGCATCTCGTCAATGTGGGGGTTCATCCCATGGTCCACGTGCTCACAATCATATCCCCTCACAAAACCCGCCATTCAATCCTATTAATGCACCTATCTTCTCGCCTCTGCCAAACTCATTTCTCCTCCTCCAGGCATTTTCTTCTCAACTCGAACTCATCACAATTCTTTTTCATTCGGTCTCCCCCAGCCGGTCGATTCCCAGCATACTTACCCACTATAACTCCGCTTAACCAACCGACTATCATCATTCTTTTCACATGACTCAAACGATAAGTCTTCAAGACATACTTTCATCTTATTCTCCCATTTATCTCTTTTTCACACCACACAACTCATCTCAATACGTTCATTCCTCATTTTATCAATCCTTCTCACACCTAACACACCACTGAGATTGTCAATCTGAACACATTGTACCTTAGATCTACAGTATATCTCTATTCAGACCAGGTCTCACCTACTAATAGACATTAAACAGGAATCAATATCCAAGACTACCCCTCATGTAAGACCTAGCGCACTCAAGACTTGGTCCCTGTACGTCCAGGATGGCATTAAAAAACCCATTCAAAAACCCACCCAAAAAACAAAAACAAAAACAAAAAAAGCCCACCTAATAAAACCCAAAAAGCCCAGCTGCAAGTGTTGTTTATTTGGTTTTTTAAATTTTAGCTATATTTTCAAAACATTTTGAGAGATATTTTTACAAATTATTTTAGCAATAATAACAACTATATTAATGTTTCATTATTCAGTGAGACTAGTTGCAATTTTATTCAAGATTTTACACCCTGATCATACTTTTAATATTTGAAATAAATGAGAATGAAAAAACAATTGTGTTATTTCAATACAGAAAGTACAAATGAATATATTTTAAATTTTTGATTGACTAAAAGATAGTAAATAGATTCCGTTATTAAAATTAAAAATATTAAAAAATATTGATATCCAATGTATTGATAATCTGGATTAACCAATAGATATTAAATATCGATAACCTAATACACTTTTTGAGTTTTGACACAGTTTCTTCATCCCTTACGCGAACGGAAAAAATAAAAAGATGTTTTTTTAAGG
>JABUQX010086356.1:0-10000 GCA_015478945.1 Trachelipus rathkii
GGTGGATGTAAACTGTAAAGGGACTAAGTCTGAGTGCGCTAGGGTCTTATTACATGAGGGTATGTGTTATTGTATAGTAGTGAGACTATGTCTGGAATAAGAAGTAGTATAGATCTAAATTCAATGTGTTCAGATGGACAATCTTAGGGGAGTGGTAGGGTGTGAGAAGAATTGAATAAAATGGGAATGAACTTATTAGAAAGTTGTGTGGTGAGAAGGGGTTAAATGAGAGAATAAATGAAATGTATGTTGAGCATGGTTTGGTTATACTGGAAGGATGATGATAGTCGTTGGTTAAGCGGATGTATGTAGTGGGAGTGTGTTGGGAACCGACCGGCTGGGAGACTGAAGAAAAAAAGTGGATTGAGTCGTAAAGGAATGTTTGAAAAAGAGAAATGTGAGTTTGGTAGAGGCGAGAAGAACAGGTGTATAACAGGAGTTAAATGGCGGGGGATTGTGGATGGGGGCTATGGTTTGTGGCCCACCTGGTCCAAGGAATGAACCCTAACATTGACGATCTACCATGGTGAGGGTCCGTTGCTGTCCCGTGAAGCTAGGGTGGATTTTCTGACTCGACGAGTTCTCACTAATTAATGGTACTGAGGGGCGGTAAGGCTGGGGCTTTCTTTTCGACTGTGTCATGTTCTTCTATTTGCTTTTTCTTTTCCGATGCTCGTCACGCACCTTACTCACATTTTTGGGAAAATAGAAGTAGATAAGGAGAATGAAAAAGATATATATATATATATATATATATATATATATAATATATATATATATATATATATATATATTATACTATATATAGATATATATATATATAATATATATTATATATATATATATTATATTATATATTATATATTTATATATATTATATATATATTATATTATATATATATATATATATATATATATAATATAATATTACAGAAAGCAAGGCTCAAATTTGTCCTCAAATGTGTCTAGTATCATAATAGGATTAACTCAAATTGTGGGAACATTTATTGGTTCTTTGTTTGATGGACCGAGCTTGGGAGGAAAGCTCTCTTGATATTTTTCTTCTAGTTTATTGAATTATTCATTAAGTGAGTATTTATGTTGATTATGATTATCTCATTAAGTGAGTATTTATGTTGATTAGATTATCTCGTTAAGTGAGTATTTATGTTGATTACACTATGTAACAAAAGATGATTTTTTTTTTGTTTGTTCTGATTTTTTTATTGTTCTTTATTCAGTTTTTTATGCAGATTCCAAATATATTTTTTAGTTTTTCTCTAGCATCGACCGTTTTTGTGTTACGACGGCAGGAAGTAATTATTGGCATCTCATTTTGTATGGTGGTTATCGTTTTAACAAAAAAAAAAAAACAAAAAAAAAAAAAAAATTCTTTCTTCCGATTTTTTTATTGTTTTTTATTCAGTTTCTTATGCAGATTTCAAATATGTTTTTAGTTTTTCTCTAGCATCGACCGTTTTTGTGTTACGACGGCAGGAAGTATTTATTGGCATCTCTATTTTGTATTGTGGTTAAATACTTCCTGCCATCGTAACACAAAAACGGTCGATGCTAGAGAAAAACTAACAACATATTTGGAATCTGCATAAAAAACTGAATAAAAAAAAAATCAGAAGAAACCAAAAAAAAAATTTATTTTTTTTTGTAACGGTAACCACCATACAAAATGAGATGCCAATAAATACTTCCTGCCGTCGTAACACAAAAATTGTAAATACTAGAGAAAAACTAAAAAAACATATTTGTAATCTTCATAAAAAAATTAAAGAAAAACAATTAAAAAATCAGAAAAAATTTTTTTTTTTTTTTTTTTTTTTTTGTAACGGTAACACCATACAAAATGAGATGCCAATAAATACTTCCTGCCGTCGTAACACAAAAACGGTCGATGCTAGAGAAAAACTAAAAACATATTTGGAATCTGCATAAAAAACTGAATAAAAAACAATAAAAAAATCGGAAGAAAGAAAAAAAAATTTTTTTTGTAACGGTAACCACCATACAAAATGAGATGCCAATAATTACTTCCTGCCGTCGTAACACAAAAACGGTCGATGCTAGATAAAAACTAAAACATATTTGGAATCTACATAAAAAACGGAATAAAAAACAAAAGAAAAATCAGAACAAACATTTTTTGTGTTACATATTGTTATGATTATCTCGTTAAGTGAGTATTTATGTTGATTATGATTATCTCGTTAAGTGAGTATTTATGTTGATTATGATTGTCTCGTTAAGTGAGTATTTATGTCGATTATAATTATCTTGTAAAGTGAGTATTTATGTTGATATTCTTTTAATAAAATGACATTAGTTGCGTTCGTGCGTCCAAATTGTCATAATATGACAAATTATGAGTTATCCTGTTTTTGAGACCACATTATGGAAAGCAGTGACGTCATATATCAGGATTTATCGCTCATACATTGTACACTATTTTAAATTTACATAATTCCCTAGAGTAGGCTAGCCTGCCTGCCTACCCATTGTTTATAAATATGAACGTTGACTCATGGAATGTTTTTGCAATGCAAAAAAAAAAATCACTTAAAAATTCCCATAAGGAAGTTTTTTTTAAATGCGTTACGATTGGCTAAGCGCTCCACCAATCAGTTATGGTTATGAGTTTTATTTTTTTAATGTATATTTTACTTTTATTCTCATAGGAATATATATTTGTCACTATTCACTCTTATGCCAAAATCCCGAATGTGCTTATTTTCTTCCTTATTTTAGACAGGTCTATGCGAAAAACTCTATTATTATGCCTAGTGCTTGAATAATTTGAAGGAATAACAAAAACATGATTTTTTTCGATACAAATTAAATTTTATAATCGCGAAAACTCTAAACTACAAAATCGCACATTCTTGGTTTTTGAAGCGATATTTAAAATTTATAATTAAATGAAGTATATAAATTTTTTATATTATTTTAAGATTGCAATAATCGCAATAACTAAATTAGTAAATATACAGAAAATTATGTGAAAATAAAAGAAACTTTCCTCCTCTGGGGTCAAACCACTACATGTTGCAACTAAGAATCTACATACCCGCCGCTTTAACGTGGGTACGTTGATTCTCACTTGCAACATTTAGTGGTTCGAATCCAGATGAGGTAAGTCTTCTTTATCTTTCCATAAGTGATTTATATAAGCTAAATGTATATTGCAAAATTTGCAGTATATATATATATATGGTAAATAAATATATATTTGTATTTAATACAATTAATACAAGTATATAATTAAAATATACATTCCTTTCCATTAACAGCTGCTTTGGGATATTTTTTTTATTATTTGGAAATTCAGCATCCACCGTCGCTGAGATATTGGTGGCTTCCTCTCGTTTCTCTCATTCTGTATGTAATCTCATTTTCTGTTGGTTTTGGCCCCATTCCTTGGCTCATGATGGGTAAGGTTTTATTGACGCTTATTATTATTATTATTATTATTATTATTATTATTATTATTATTATTATTATTATTATTATTATTATTATTATTATTATTCAACAATTTTAACTTCATTTCAACAGGAAAAAAATTATTACCCATGCAACAATGTCAAAAGTGAGATTGAGGTAAAGGATGAACCTTTGGATACCGAGGAGAAAGATACAGCGTATTACCATATTGATATAAAATATGAGCCCTTGAATATTGAAGATGCTGCGAATTTTGGATTTAGAACTTCATGAATTTTTTGGGAATCCCTTCAGCAAACAGTGTTTATGCAGTTCAACGATCGATTAATACATTATTATTCAAATTCAAAATTTTTTATTCAAGATAGAGAAGTTACAAGTTAATCATTTAATAACAAAGATCATACACATACAGTTTTATATTATATAGTCCAATATTTTACAATTTCAATATACCAATAAATTATAAAAGCGAAGTAATTTCCCTAGTATCTGAAATGGGGCTACTTATTGCCAACACAGTGTTGTGACTTACTGAACCGAAATAACAATAATAATAATAATGAATAATAATAATAATAATAATAATAATAATAATAATAATAATAATAATAATAATAATAATAATAAAATATTAAAATAAAAATAAAAATAATATAATAATAAAATTAATTCTAATACTAGTAAGAGTATCAATACAAACATTACAAACAGTAATCCAAATCATGACAAAATTTCAAATCCTAATAATACTTAGATTATAACGATGGTATCTATAATAATAATAATAATAATAATAATAATAATAATAATAATAATAATAATAATAATAATAATAATAATAATAATAATAATATCAGTAATAATAATCATAACCATAATTAACATTTTAACCATAATTACAACTAACATTACAATTTCAATTTTAATTATGATTGCAATAATACTAATCCTAATCCAATAATAATAAAATAATAAATAATAATAATACACTATTTTTTATTATTTTTTAACAAAAACAATAATATGTTATAATAATATGTTAATATATTAACAATCATGGTAAATAGTGATAATAGAATAATAATAATAATAATAATAATAATAATAATAATAATAATAATAATAATAATAATAATAATAATAATAATAATAATAAAAACGACAATAATTGATAGAGTATGCTTTATTCAGAAAATAACAATATACATTATTGAATTTAAAATATATATTTATAATATTTAGTTGTAATATATAATATATATATATTATATAGAATACATACCTATCTAATATAACATTTATATATATATAAATTAAATATAATATATATATATATATATATATATATATATATATATATTATATATATATAAAAAAAAAAAAAATATATATATAATATATATATATATATAATATATTATATATATATATATATATATATATATATATATATATATATATATATATATACAATACTTAATAGTATAAAAATTTCTGAAAGGGGGCTACTAGTTACGACACAATGTTGTGTTCTTTGAGCCCCAAAATAATATAAATATGATTAAATTTAAGTATTTGGGTTTATGGATTGAGCTTCATGTAATCCCAAAACCAATTTTAATTCCATTAGAATATATAATGTCATAATGTTAGCTAAATAATAGCAATAAACATAATAATATCAATAATAATATTTATAAATACAATATCATAAAAATAATAATAATAGTAATAATAGTGCTGATATCAATAATAATAATAATAATAATAATAATAATATAATAATAATAATATAATAATAGTAGTAGTAGTAGTAGTAGTAGTAGTAGTAGTGGTAAGTATTTTATGCAGCCGAACAATAACTTTTGTGAGTAATTCAAGGAGGGCCTCCATAAGATGCATTTTTGTGGTTTACCTCAAGTTTGGTTTGGGACTTTTCATTCACTATTAAAAGATGACCAGGACAGTATTTAGTGATACACAGATGTATAGAGCATGTTTTAAGAAGGAAAGGCTGATAATAATAATAATAATAATAATAATAATAATAATAAAATAATAATAATAATAATAATAATAATTAAGTTAAAACTTATGTAGATGCACAATTGGAAAGATTTATGAATCATTGAGTTCTATTAGAACACTTACTTTAACATTACATATTGAACACAATTTCAAAGTTGATTTTTCAAAATAATGTAGTTGTTCAAATATAGTTTTCTCTTTGACAGTTTTTATTGAACGTATTCGCCTTTAACTTTAGATGCCACCAAAATATTAACCAAACTATATTAATTATTTTTTTTTTTTTTTTTTCTTTTTTTAAGGAGAATTGTTTAGTCCTGAAGTGAAAGAACTTGCATCTAGTATTGCTGCTATGTCAAACTGGACATGTGCCTTTATAACTACGCTTATTTATCAACCTTTAACGGTAATTACCTATTTAATTTTGATTATTCTCTATATTTGTATTTGATAGTTATAAATTTTCGAAAAAATATGAAATTTTTTCATATATTTGTATTTTATAGTTATAAATTTACGAAAAAATATGAAATTTTTTCATATATTTGTAGATGCAAGGCATCTTGTAGGCACACATAGAACACAACATTATACCTTTTTTTAACAAGTTAAATAATAATAAGTAAAGTAAAGTAAGAGATTTTAATAAATATTTAAAGAAGGATATTCATTTTTGATTGAATTTTTTCTTTTTATGTTTTTAATTCAAAAAATGACAAAAGTTGGATGGATTTTTTTTACATGTTCCAAGAGTTTGCTTCTATCATTACCTGTCAGTTTACAACTATAATGTGTATGTTTGTGTGTGTTTGTGTGTATGAACATAAAAGGAAGAAAAGATTTAGTGTAGGGAAAAGGAAAAAATAAAGTTTAGATATTTTTTTTGAGTCAATGTACAGGACCTACCACGGCTCACAAAAAAGCGGCCACACTGGGCAAAGTTTAGAAATGAAAAGTAACAAACTCGAAAGAGGCGAGATTGATTCTGAACTTAAAAAATTGTAAGAATATTTTTAATTAACGTGATTAATAACTGGGTTGGAATAGTTAGCTAACTACGGTTGGTCAAGGACCTCAATTTTCCTAACCGCACCAGGTGGTGCACCAGCCCTACTCAGTATCATCACTATTATATTTTTACAACTGCACCGCACCCAAATACTTCGCATCGCTCACCGTACCGTTGCCGACCAACCCTAGACGCTAACCTATTTTCTCTCCAATTTTATAAAGTTCTAGAAAAGAAACATTTTGGAGAAAATTGGTTCAGAAAACTTTCAAAAGTGATTCGCATTATGTGTCGAAAATTTTATTTATTATATAGTATATATTAATTTATATATATATACTATATATATATATATATATATATATATATATATATAATATATAATATATATATAAATATATATATATATATAATATCTATATATATTATATATTTATATATATATATATATCTATATATATATATATATATATATATATATATCTCACTCTTATCTCTTCCCTCCCCAATTTCGTTATTTCACCTCCTCTTTTGCCCCAAGATTGGGGTAAGGTGCGTACAAGCAATCGGAAAAGAAAAGCAGTAGGCGAACATGACGAAAGTCGAAAAAGAAAGCCCAGCTTACCGCCCCCTCTGTACCATTAATTCGTGAGAGCTCGTCACAGACAGAAAATCCGCACCCTAGAGCAAATCATGGGACGCGAGGACCCTCACTATGGTAAATCGTCAATGTAAGCGTTCATCCCCTGGCCCCAGGTGGGCCACCAACCATGCCCCATACAAAACCCCGCATTCTCTCCTATCATGCACCTTATTCTCAGCCTCTGCCAAACTCACATTTCTCTCCTTCAGAGATTCGTTCACCCGACTCAATCCATTTCCTCTTCGGTCTCCCAGCCGGTCGGTTCCCAACCACTCACCACTATACTCGCTTAACCAACCGACTATCATTCATCTTTCCACATGACCAAACCATCTCAACATACTTTCATTCTAATTCTCTCATTTACCCCTTTCTTCCAACCACACACACAACTCTCTAATTACGTTCATTCCTCTCTTTCTCAATTCTTCTCACACCTAGCAAGTCCCCTAAGATTGTCCATTCTGAACACATCTCGAACTTTAAGATCTATACTTTCTTATATCCAGACATAAAGTCTCACTACCAATAAACATTACACAGGTTAACAACATAACTCCTCATGTAAGACCCTAGCACACTCAAGACTTAGTCCCTTTGCATTCACCAACGATATTAATTGCACCAGCCACCTTCCTGCCATTACAACTTTCCTACTACACTCTGCATCGTCGTTCCTTCTCATCAACATATACCCTAAATATTTAAAACTCAGACACTTGTTCTAGCTTCTCACCCATCTAACAAAACTTCACACTGAGGAGTGTCCTCACTCACAACCATACCTTACTCTTATCCACGTTTACTTTCAAGCCCTCCTTTCACACACCCTGCCAAATCTCTCTATCAAATCCTCTCAAACTCTCTTCAGATTCGCCCACACACAGAACCAAATCATCCGCAAAATATAATAGGTTGGGCACCCTCCACTCAACTCAATTCTCCACCATTCTATACACTTTCCTGCCATCCCACCCTCTAAAATTCTTTCATAACCCATCCATAATACAAATTGAATTAACAAGGAGACATAACACAACCCTGTCTTACTCCGCTATAAATCCTAAACCAATCACCATTGACACCATTTATTCTTTACACACGCTTCACTATCGTCATACATACTTTTGATTCCATTCAGAAGCCTACACCAACACCATATATCACTAACACCTGCTATAACGCTTCCCTATTAACTCTTATCATACGCCCTGTTGCAAATCCATAACCTAAATACAATTTATTCTTTTCTCTCATTTTCTCAATCATTTGTTTCAAATGTAAAGATTTGATCCACACATCCTCTAACCCACTTCCTAAACGCACCCTTGTTCTTCACCAATCAGTCGCTCAGTCACCTCGACACTCTCTTTCGACCAAAATACCAGCATATACTTCCCTACAACACTCAATAAACTTATTCCCTATAATTTCTACAGTTCCCCTTTTTCCCTTACCCTTATACAAGGGTAATTACCGCTCTCCTCCAATCCCTTGGAACTATACCCCTCCATAAACGCTTTAATTACACAACTTCCAAATCCCAATCAATCAATCTCCTCCGCTTTCCTTTCTTAATCATTTCACTAGTAATTTCATCCTATAACCTGCAGATTTACCATTCTTCAACTTTCTCACTCTACCCATTACCTTCCTCCTTATAATAACCTCATCCCAAATACCTATTCCTTCTTGCACCATCAAAAACACACCAAACACATTCACTAACACCTCATCATTACTGTTTATATTGTGCAGATTTTTCGAAGTGTCCTTTCCACACTCCCCTCACATCCATTTCATCGTTAAAAAGCACCATCCCTATTCATATTCTAAGCAGATTGCCCTTATTCTCATTCTTTACCCTTTCGCGCTTCCTTCCAGAAGAGCTTCCTATTTCCTTGTATGTCTCATTCATCCTCCTTCCCAAACTGTTCATTTACCTCTTGTTTTTCTCCTACGTATACCCTTTTAGTATTTCTTTTTTCCTCCTTATATAATTCCAAGCATCTTTCTTTTGAATCTTCAATCATTTGCTTTTAGTACATTCAACAACTCTTCTTTTTACCTTTAACGCTTTCATCACCTCTTCATTCAACCATTCGCTGTTAACATTCTTACTTCCTACTTTAGCACATCCACACACTTCCTTTGCACTACTAACAATTGCTTCCTTCATTTGCCCCCAGATTTGTCCAGTATCAACTTGTTCACATTCAATACCGTTTTACTAGCGAGCGTCTTACATACTTTTCCTTATAATCTTGCTCACTTAACTTCTCATTCTTAATTTTACCACCTACTTCTTTCGTATCACCTTCTCTCCATCCAAGCCCCTCCACTAACTTAATTTTACATAGAACAACAATGATCCGATAATCCCATTCCTAAACCCCTAACTGATTTAACATCCAACACATACTTCAATCATCTCCTTCTTCACCAACACTAAAATCAATCATACTTTTGTCACTCGATACCAATCTCTACCTACACCAACTCTAGTATACTTTGGATACTCTTGTGTTTAAAGAAAGTATTAGTTACACACACACCTCTCTCCTCTCCCAAAAATCAGTCCCTCTTCCTACCATTCTCATTTTCTCCCACAACCCCAAAGACACCTGTTATACCATCCCTTTTTTGATCACCTATCCAACCATCTCAGTCCCCCAAACTATCAAATCTGAAGCTCCTACTCACCCATCCAAAACATCTTTCAGATTATCCAAAAAAATCGTACTCTCTTTAACGTTTCCCTCAGATGGACAATACGTCACAGCCACACATACTTTGACCTTTTCAAACTTAAATTTAAACATTAGAATTCTAGGACTCACACAATCAAAGTCTACCATAGC
>JABUQX010086356.1:15000-38705 GCA_015478945.1 Trachelipus rathkii
CGCTTCACACGCTTCACTATGTCATACATACTTTTGAAATTCCAATTCAGAAGTCTATCACCAACACTATATATCACTAACATCTGCCTCCTATTAACCCTTTCAATACCCCTGTTGCAAAGCATAAACCCTAATTACAATTTATTCTTCCTCTCTCTAATTCTCTCTATCATTTGGCTTCAATATGTAAGATTTGATCCCATCACATCTCTACTCTACTAAACGCCACCTTGTTCTTGCACCAATCAAGTCTTCAGTCACTCGGCGCACCTCTCTTCCGACCAAAAGAACGCAGCATATATCTTCTACAAACACTCAATAAGACTAAATACCTCTCTAATTTCTACATTCCCTTATCTTCCCTTACCCTATATAAAGGTACTATTACTGCTCTCTACCAATCCTTGGAACTATACCCTCCTATAAACGCTTTATTAACAACTTCAAGATCCAATCAATCACCATCTTGCCTCCGTTCTTGATCATTTCACGAGTAATTTCAATCTATAATGCAGATTTACCATTCTTACACTTTCTCCACTCTACCCATTTCCTCCTCTTTGCTAAAAACCTCATCCCAAAATACCTATCTCTTCTTGCACAAAACCACACATAGTCATAATCTTATGATCATTAATGCCAATACGTATCCGGATTTCTTCAAAGTGTTCTTTTGGCGATTTTTTTAGTTGGTACTGAAGGTGATTTAAAGACACCTTCCTGGTGAGCATGATTCTCACCTGGCTCCCCCTTATTTCTAATTCGTTACCTTCGCGCTTCTTCCACGAAGAGTTTCCTAGTTCCCTCGTATGTCCCCAATTCATCATCCTTCAAATGTTTCATTTTACCTCTTCTTATTCTAACGAATACTGCAAACTCCCCCATTTTAGCATTCCTTTTTTCCTCCTATATAATTCCAAGCATCTTTCTTTTGAATCTTCCTCATTTGCTTTTAGTACATTCAACCACGCTTCTTTTTTACTTTTAACCGCTTGAATCACCTCTTCATTCCACCACTCACTGTTATCATTCTTACTTCCTACTTTAGCACACCCACTTACTTTTTGCTCTGCTAACAATTGCTTCCTTCATTTGCTTCCAGATTTATTCAGTTCACTTGTTCACATTCAACTGATTTACTTTGCGAGCGTTCTTACCATACTTATCCTTATTTACTTGTTCACTAAACTTCTCACTTAATTTTACCTACTTCCTTATGTATCACCTTCCTCTCCATCCAAGTCCCCACTAAACTTAATTTTACATAAAACAACATAATGATCTCAGATAATCCCATTCTAAACCCCTCACTGATTTAACATCAATAAACAGTACTTCAACATCTCCTTCTCACCAACACAAAACAATCATACTTTTCACTTCATACCATCCCTCTACCGACACCCACTCTAAGTATACTTATGGAACTCTTGTGTTTAAAGAGGATTTACTTCCACACATACCCTCCTCAACAGAAATCAATCACTTCCCTACGCATTCTCCTCCTGACACACCAAAACCACCTGTTATACATCCCTTTTTAAAAAACAATATAACTATATATATATATACTATATATATTATTATATATATATATATATATATTAATATCTATATATATAATATATATAATATATATCATTATATAAATATATATTATATATCTAATATATATATATATATATTATATACTGTATATATAAAATCCGTATTAATAGTCAATATTTAGGCCTAAAAGGGGTATTGGTACTACTGTTAATTTAAAACATCTTTTATATACATAAAAAGAGGTAATTTTAATAAAAAACAAAACAAACACAACCTTTCTCGTTTCAACAAAAAACGTGTTTTTTTTTCAAAAAAAAAAAAATGTTTTTTTTTTCAAAAAAAAACGGTTTTTTTTCTTTTCAAAAAAAAAACAACTTAAAAAAAAACCTTTTTTTTCACAACCCTATATATATATATATATATATTATTTATATATATATATTATTATATATATATATATAATTATATATATATATATATTATATAATATATATATATATATATATAATATATCTATATATATATATATATACTATATTATATATAATATATATATATATATATATATTACGTATATATATATATATATATATATATATATTATATTTATATATAATATTATATATATATAATATATTAAATATATATAATATATATATATTATTATATATATAATATATATATAATATATATATTATATTTACTAATATATATATATATATATATATATATATTAATATATATATATATATTATTAATTATATAATATATTATATATTATAATATATATATATATATACTATATATATATCTATATATATATATATATATATATAATATATATATATATATATATATAATATATATATATATATATCTTAATTCTTCACATCCTTTGCAAAAGTGCTACTTTATGACAAAAGGTGTCCACCTTGGCTATTCCGTGCTTCAGCATTTGCTTGGGTCCTGACTCTCTGCTCAAATTCTAAGCCCCTCCTGCTGCTTGTTAAAGGCTATCATTTTTATCTCATTCGCAGTTCCCACGGTGAATTTACTTGTCTTTACTGCAGCTCTAAACTGAACAGTGTGGCTTCGTCGTCTGCTGTCTTTCCTGACCGCAACCTCTCCCATACCCTCCCCCCCCTCATGCTTAATTTTTTACGGCAGAAATTATGGCTATGAATGATTCCCTTTCTCGAAATCTTTTTTTTTTTTCTCTTCCTTACATCAAGACAATTTTTCATTTATTCAGATTCACTCAGCGCACTCCAGGCGCTCTAAAAAACCCTTATTCTAAAAACACAATGGTATCCGCTGTACAACAATTTTCTTTCGGCTGCTCCACTCCCTTAAGAAACAAATCAATACTATGTTTTTGACCCCTTTCTATAGAAGTAACCGGCATTGAACTCGCCGACAGAGAGGCCAAAAATGGCCGCCTCTTCTTTTGGGAGCTGTTCCAGGTACCTCCCGGAAGCCATTCGACAAGGCCGCCTACCATCAACTGATTACTATCCTTGCTCTCCCGACAAGCTTTCGTCTTATTGCAAGAGCTGCTGGACCGATGTGCATCAGTCGGGGAAACCGAAACAGAAATATAAAGCTGACGCATTAGTGAGTGGTCTTCCTCCCACCGACGAAAGCGATTACACGAGGTGATACTTGCAAGCCTCCGTATTGGCCACAACCAATCTCACTCACGGCCACTACGTGTCACGAGACCCTTCCTCCCATCTGCAATTTTGGCCGTCGCCATAACCCGCAAATCTGTTCACCATATCTCATTGATTTTTCTCAACTGGACGCCATTCACCGTCGTCATTGTTCCTACTTTATGGTCCCATAACAACCTAAAAAGGTATTCTATATTTTATCTGAATCTTCCCACTCTATAAGCAGTTCTACTGTTTTCCCTGCATTTCATGTAATTAAATATTAGTTTAGACGGGTTTCTTATTTCATCAGGAGTAGAAATAAGAGGAATGCTTCTAAGAGATGTAGAGGATGACAAAATAGAACTTTGATTCCGGTTAGCAGCTTGAACGAGAAGAGACCCATTTCTCATTAATGTGACTGGAGGGTCTTTAACTCCTAAAGCTTCTTCAAGTTCATCGCTAAGAAGAATGGTTCTTTACTCATTAAGAGCTTTGGAGGTAGTGGATCGCATTAAGTAATATATCGGGAATCAGTGACGGCGATTAGGGGGCATGTGTGAGTGGTTGCCCCCACTTTTTTTAATTAATGTTTTATATACGAACAGCAATATCAAAGAGAAGAAAATATTGAATTTAGTTATCCTTTACTTTGTGATATTCCATTTTAACGAATCAAACAAGGATTTTCTTTTGTTAAATATTACTGCGTTTATCTCCGGTAGAAATTCAAAATTGTGATTTATTGATAATTTTCAACGATAGATTTAAGCTATTAAGAAAATTAAGGCTTTTTAAAATAAATAGTTGCATAACTGGTACCAAGCACTTCTAAATCTTCTTATTTTGGCCTCTGGGAATTGTGGCAAGGAAGGTTGGAATGGTCCGTCTTTAAAATATTCCAAGGCAGCATCTTTGCCACAAAGTGGATTTCGTCTGTACAGGTTAGACTGAGGCCGGTTTAAATTTAGATATTGTACATGAGGTTTGCTAACCTGACTTTCACTGTCACAAAAGGAATAAGGTGAAGAGTTCAGGTCTAGAATTGTAATTAACATTGGATGTACTAGGTAGAGGACTAGCTTCCGATGTAGCGACAAAGTTCACAATTACAATGCTTTCTTCTTTCTGTTTTTTACTAAAACAAATGCAGTAACTATCCTTTTGCACCTTTCTTCATTTTTCTCACTTGCTACACTAACAAGTTAACCAGTCGGAAACAGCATCGCATTCACAAGTACACTAATAACCAAAGGCTCTTATAACTTTATAGGTACACAGAGTACGCAATCTAATAAGAAATGAATTACTACTAAATTGTGGTGTGTGTTTCTTAATGTTAAATAATCTTGCTTCTAGAAGTTTCTTTTCGAGACTGTTCGAGACGACCGGTAGACGGCAGAGCTAATTTGTCGGTCGAAACGATTACCATGGAATCGTACTGTCGCGGGTGGAGTCGCGCATGTTTTCTGAATGACAGCGCTATTAACCAGGGAGGAGAGGGTAGGTACTGTGACAATTTCTAGGAATTGATGCTATTATAAGTACTAATTATTATATATATTAACAATATAGTGTTCATTAAGTTATATTTATTTTTCCCCAATATGATTCGAGGGCCTTAGTGTGGGTAATTGGGTTACTAATTGGAATTAATTTATTCATGATAATTATTTTATACGCTGAAGTATAATTATATGGTTAGAATAGACTAATTTTTTAATTTTTCAGTTCTCAGAGGATATAAATAATATGCCTGTTATTATAAAAGGCTTCCACTATTTTTAAACGAGACTCTAAATTTAATATAATATTATATATATATATACCTATAAGCTCGACGTATTTAACGCTTTTATTTAATTGCTTAACACTACAGAGATGTATAAGTATTTTATATGAAGATCACTTATAAGATACAAAAATAAGATACCATCAAACACCTGACTAAATTACTCATTAGGAGTTATAATATATCCACATAATATATTATACATGTAAGTATGATATATACTATATAAATGAAATGGATACAATATATATTTATTTTCTCAATAACTTTTTATGATATCTTTGTATAGTAAATAAACTAAATAAAAATAAAAACGATTAAACCCTATAAGCATCTCGAATTTAACGCTTTATTTATAGAGCAATACATATATATTATATATATATAATCTCAGTAAATGTAAGTATTATTTATAGAGTTTTCATTTATATTACAGAAAGATTAACCTATCAATATAACCTACCTGCCTAAATTACCTAGGAGTCCAAATTATTTATACATATGAAAGTGTATTATTAGAGTATAGAATGTACTATATAAATTTTATATTTCAATCACTTTAGATTATTCTATATAGGTATTAACACTTAAAAACGATAATATATACTCACCTAATAAGCTTACGTAACTACGTACTTTATTAGCTACATATATATATATATATATCACTCATATTAGTAAATATTAAGTATACTATTTTATATATTATTATGAGTTCCTTTATATACCAAAAGATAAGATATCCATACTCTAACCTACTAGACTTATGCTATAATTTTGCTATAGAGTTATCCAAATTTATGTTACATGAAAATGATTCCTGTGATGTTATCATGCTTATTTTTTATGAACTTTAAGATTATCTTTGAGTTTATAACACTTAAAATACTTAGATATAATAACCTATAAGCTCGACTACGTACACTTTATTGCTATCAATATTTATATATTTCTTATATATATATACAAAGATGTTTGTGCAATAAATTTTTAGAGTTCTTCAGAGAAGATACCTCAAACAACACTACTGCCTATAAGTATTTACGCTATAGGTATCCAATATATTATAATATACATGAAAGTGATTTAGCTCCTCTAAATACTAATATATTATTTTATTACTAAACTTTAGAATATTGATACCTATATATGTTATATATATAAAACTGAAACGATATATATATACTTAAGTATATCACTCTAGACTACGCTTTTATTGCTACACAGGGCGGGTTATTAGGCCTAGAGAGAGGTAGAGAGCCATATGAGGCTCCCCCGGAATATATGTAGTTTCTTTCTACAGAGTACTAGAAAATTTCATTCACTATTATATTTCCTTCAAACCATCTTTAGCGCACTTGACAAAAAGATGGAACATTAACTTCTTTTATACTGTTCAAGGGAAATGCTTGACTAGAACAAATCTCGTAAGTATATGAGCTTTACACAAATAATAATTAGTAACCACTTTGGGGATGAAGAGAAATTAAGAGAATTAGAAATAATCAACAAAGTAGATATATTGCATTACACTATACTGATAATGTATATTGCTGTGTTTATTTTGAAGAATGTGTAAGACGCACCATTATAACAAGTCTGAACTATGAGTATCCTGAAATATATGCTGTACTAAGAATTAGACTCAGAGACTACAGATAATAGTTACACTCAGACCCACACATTTCTACTTCCCGACCCACAGACTTATTATCGCCATCCATTTTTAATACCATTTTGGCAAGTAAGATTTGTATATATTACGATAATTGCTCTATTTAGGAGGGTATCATGACACGAATATGTAGATTTAAATCTTCTACACATCGCAATTTTGTCTCATAATTACCTAGGAGTCCAAAATTATTACATGACACAGGAGTAATCGTTAGGTGTAATTAATCCATTATGGAGCATAGAATTATATAGTATTTGTCAAGATTCTTATATAGATTTCTTTGTTAAAAAGGCGAAGATCTTAGACAAGACCTATATAATTAAACGAATATTAGGTAAACAGTAAATGGGGCATCTGTATCGGTAAAGCTTTTAGAAATTGTCTGAGCAATCATCGCATACAGCAGGTCACTGCTCAAAAATCCTGAGAGGAATATAAGCATTTTGCACAAAGTATGATTATCTCTGTCTATACGCACACTATCCACTATAATTACTAAATACTACTTTATTGACAGCTTGTTGCCACAAAATTAACATGTAAGACACAATGATATATACACTCTCCTGATGTTGATTGTAAAATGGCTTCAATAGATAAGAATAGCTTTTCTCTAACTAACATAAGCTTACTACTGATGAATTACACTTTACTGGATGTAATATAAACTATTCTTGGAAAGAATGAATAATAGACTTATTCACTCATTACCGTCCTCTACATACATCGAATAATGATCTTAGGCACTATTATATAATGAAATTTAGCAAGATGTTATTCGGACCAGACATTCGCATCACTCACGATATGTCAGTGTTAGAGTTCTTCAAAGAAGATAAGCGCGATTACAATTAACACAGTCTCTGAGATAGCAAATGCACTTGTACTACATTATCAATACTCTAATAAACTATGTGCTAGCTCCATTTTTCTACATATTTATATTACAATTGAATTAGTAATAGTGTTACGCTAATTCGCCGAGGCATTTTAGCTTAAATTATTTTTATCAACTTTAGTAATATTCTTATAGGTTAATATATAACTACTATTATAAAACTGATTATATATATCACTTAAAAGTACTCTAGTAAGTAACAGCTTTAATGTGCTAATATCCAGATAATATAGTAAGGTATTTTATATATTAGAGTTCTTTCAAATATAGAAGATAATTACAATTATTCACGCTGCCTCAATTACCAGGAAGTCCAAAATTATTACCGAAAGTTAGATTTAGTAATGTAAATTAGCTATAATATATTTTTTATCTAAATATCTATTATGTAATTTATACTATTTGATTATTAATTATATATATATATAACACTTAAAAACGATATATTATTCATATAATGACTCTAAACTAGCTTTATTTGTACTACACCAGAATGTAAGTATTTTAGAGTTCTTCAATAGAGATACTATCTCTAACACCTGCCTAAATTAACTTAGAGTCCAAATTATTACATGAAAAGTGATTTAGTATGAAAAGAAATTAAATTATTTTTATTCAAACTTTAGTATATATATTTTTATTAATAATATATATATATATATATATAACACTTTAAAATCGATAATACCTTAATGACTCGACTAGCTTAATTTAGCTACATATATCACAGAATTGTAATGTATTTATATTTAAGATGTATACATGTAAACGATTTTTGGGTTTTGGGCCCCAAACGAACGCACTAGCACAACAAAAATTCGAGAGAGACTACCCTGCATCAAGTATTATATTAATACCTATAGGAGTTATACCAAATTATTAATTAAACCAATGAAAGTTAGATTATTAAGTATAGATAATGTTTATATAATTATTTTTAAACTTTGAATTTTCATTATGTTATTTAATATATATATATTATAATATAACACTTAATAAACACGATATATATCACCTAATAGTACTCGTAACTATCGCTCACTCTATTATTATGCTTAACAACATCAGATATGTATATAGTATTAATTATTATTTAAATGAGTTCTTTCACAAAGATAGTATATCCATATTCATATAATACTACTGGCTAAATTATATATCATATAGGAGTTATATTCATAATTATATTACACATTTTGTAACATGTATGGACGCTGATTAGATAACAAGTTGATAATTGGACTAAATCCATTTTTTGAGGATATCTTTCACGGAGGTATAACATTTTCACTCGCGTCTGATTATTTCATGAAACTTATATAATATTTGAAAATGGATCCCGGTAATGGAATGAAACGTAAAGGAAAAAAGTATTAAGGTATCATGCATATTATTATTTATAAAAAAGAGTAATGTAGTCTGCAACCTTTACAAGTCTTAGCCCTATTTACTGACTACGCGGGCAAAGATTTTGCGCTCTTAATCTATTTAAAAATTTTAAATACTTGATATAGATTACTCAGAGGTAATGTAAGATAATCATATATTTATTATAATTTTTCTCATCGAAACATGCAATGATGGATAGCTGCTACTTCAAACGACGCGAGGGCGAATCCCCTCTGGTCAACTAAATAGATTTACCATTGATGGGAGTTATGCATTCATTATCATCACAATTTAAGTAAACAAATATATTCGAAATTATGTGAGACTTATAGAGATACTAATGAATCAGAGCATAGATCTATTTTCTTTCAATAAAACATTATAACGATGTTACATATTCACTTCCATTTCTTAGAACATATGTAAGTGTACATTATATATAAATATAATATATACAACTATTAGAATAATAACAGATATATACTTATAGTATATATATACTTCAGACATTACTGATCACTCACTTATATTATAGCTACATATATAATATATATATAATATATATATATATAATAATATATTAATATATTTATATATTATAATATATATATATATTATATATATATATATATATATATATATATATACCAGAATGTAAGTATTTATATATAATAGATGTTACCTTATTATATACTAATAAGAAGATACCTCACATTATATATAGATATAAACATACCTATATATGCCTAAATATTACTTCATATATTATAGGATAGATTATGACTTCAACAAATAACATATAAATATTTTATATAATGTAAAAACATATATTGATAATAATGTATGAGATTATATGAGTATATTAGAATGCACTAATATTTATTTTAACAATATAATATACTTTAGATATTTTACCTTTTGTTAATAATATATATATAATATAACACTTATATATTAATAACTGATAAAATATACCTATATATAAGTACTCGTAACTTAACTATAGCCTTATTATTATATTTGTTAATACATTATAAATATATTACATTGAACTTATAAAATAAAAAATTAGAATACCAGAACTATAATGTTTATAAGGTATAAGATTTATGTGAGAATATCATTCTTAACACTATGAACTAAGAAATGTAGTAATAACCATGAAAAATATACACATGAGCTCAATCAATCAATTCTCGTTCAATCTTTGCAAATAACCACAGAGGTTAACATAGAATATATATTAACGACAGCAGTGAGGAGTGGTATAGATTAGATACACAATATTCGGAGAATTAGTACATGAGGTGTGAGAGATAAGTGATGTCTTCAAATATATTACAAGATATAAAGTAATCATAGCGGTTGTCTATGAGTAAGGAATGCCACGCCTTCCTTTTTTGACTACGTTTCTAGAGATATGTATACTATATTGTCGTGTGATTATAAGGTACTCAAACTTAAAAACCGAACATATATATATACTAATCGATTCCTTCTAATTGGTAATCCTCCTCTTTATTGCATTTTTCGAACATAAAAGTACTTAAATAGATTTCACTAAAAAAACAGTTGCTATGTACGAAAGCATATAATTTTTTTTTAACATTTATAAGAAACACTAATCTTTTTTAATTAATTGTAACATTATACGTCTTAATTATTATAGCTATTTAAACATTTAATTAATTTTTATGAATATGTAATCTTATTTTAAACTTTTTTAACCACTCACGGCAAGAGCCCTGCAATTAAGATGAAGTGGGTAATGTAAACAGTCTACTTCATTTACGTTAGAGTTTTTTGCGTCCAGACAGGAACGAGAGACCAATGCACCAAGGCAGATATCAAGCATCCATTCTTCCACCCCAGAGCCGATCTAGTCGAACCTGGTAACCCTTGCTTTGTTCTATGCCGCATAATACATCACTTATAGCAGAATATCGGGCTAGCTGTTATGAATAAAATAAATTTAATAAACTCAGAGTCAAAATATATTACATGAAGTGATTTATTATGTAAATATGCATAATTATAATTTTCATACTTTAGATTTCTTAATGTTATATATATATATATATATAATAACTTATTAAAACAGATTAATACGCTTATATAGTATACCATCGACTTAACGCTTATTTAATTAGCTTACTAATATATTATAATATTATATATATATATATATATATATATATTGTATATATATATATATATATACCAGAAATGTTAATAAGTCTTTATTATATGAGTTCTTCATATAATAATAAATAGATATATACACTATATCTAAATAACACATCATGCCTTAATATTATATCCTAGTAGAGTCCAAATTATATACATATTAGAAGTGATTTTAGTACTATATATGTAAATTTAGCATATAAATTTTATATATTCTAACTTATTTATAAGATTTATACTTTGTTATTAATTAATATCTTATTATATATATAAACTAATTAAACTAACCAGTAAGTGACAATAGAGGAGAATTCGGATAAGTTTCCCATCCTAATAGGTAAGGTTCGCGCATAAGTCTAAACACCAGAGTGTACTCATTCAGTAGCATATAATACTGACCACTAACTCCATATACACAATAATTATTAGCTTACTTTTATACATATATATATATATATATATATAATTATATATCATATATATATATTATAGTATATATATATATATATCCAGATGTAAGTTATTATTATTTTATATATGAGTTATACTTATTATATTTCAACTAATTACTTATTATATGATATAGTTAATTTTTTATATTCATTTAATTATTTCTCTTAATTAGAATGATTATTACTTCACTATTAGTTATTATCTATTATTATTATTAATTTGTTATTATTAAGTTGATAACTATAATTTTAATTTTAATATTACCACTTAATATATAAGGAGATTATACATATATAATACCTACAAATTTAAATATTTATATATATAACAATATGATAATATAGTATATGATTATTATTAGTATATTAGTGAATGCTAATATATTATATTCTTTTCTAAACTTATTAGTATATTATATCTATATATAATATTTATTATATATAATTATATTATATATATATATATATATATATATAACATACTAATTAATAATAATATAACGAAATATATTATTAAATGCAGATTCTCACACTTTTTTTATGCCAAATAAGAATTATTGAATAATTAATTGTCAACAGATATTTAAAACGACTGGTTAACCGCTTTTATTTAAAGTTGGTCGTTTTTTATAAAAGTTTTAATTTTTAAATATATTTTTTTTCAGAGATACAACTAAAATCGAGAGTATATAGAACTGTAAAAATAGAAACATTAAAAAACTAAATAAATCAAACCTATATGTTTATCAAATATATGTTTTCTAAAACACATGAGGTATTTATCTTTTTTAAAAATTGATTTATTGATTAGTCTTACACTTTTCTTTATACTTTTCTGAGACAAATTAGGTTGCGATATCAGAGTAAAATCGGAGCAAAACTGAATGCGGATCCACATCGCGCTTTCTGCTATCTGGGGTACCACTCAATTCGGTTTTTTTTATAATCCTAATCAGGTGGAGCGTAACACGGTCATGATATTAAAATGCTGCGCTCACTAAAAATATATTATGTTCAAATTCTAATGACTTAGAAAGCTTGATATTCTGAAATTTATGAAATAAACTAAATTTTGAGAGAATAGGTAAAAATAATATAATTTTTTTTATGTCTCATATCTCTCTAGATATTTTTAACAGATTCTTTGAACTGCTCGTGTGATGGTGTCTCATTATATCAGTGTAGAGTGACCGAACTGGCAATACACTTAAAAAATATACAATGATAGTCTCGATCGCCAGGAGTCTCGGCTCCCCGCTGTATTATTAGAATGCTAATTACCACATAGAAGAAGTTCCGCTCTAAAACAGGGCTAGCTCGTGACTTTCCATTAATTAAAAAAAAAAAAATTGGATACATTTAAATTGAGAATCAGTTTATATTTTCAATCCAAAAACTCTGAGCCAAAAACTATAAAAAAAGGTAAAATTCAAAAATATAAAAAGTAAAATGATGAAAACTTATCGGATATTTGCTTTCCGGTACTAAGAAAACTAATGATGTATTATATAGGACTATCAATTAGTTTCTTCAAAGAAGTTAATTCAAACTCCTATTACCTAGGAGTCCAAAATTATTACATGAAAGTGATTTAGTATGAATGCTATTTTTTCAAAAACTTTAGATTTCTTTGTTATAACACTTAAAACGATATCCCTAAGCTCGACTACGCTTTATTGCAACATCAGAATGTAGTTTTTTAGTGTTTTTCCAAGAGATACCTCAACCAACCTCAACACCCTGCCTATTACCTAGGAGTCCAAAATTTATTACATGAAAGTGATTTTAATATAAATTTTTATTTTTTAAACTTTAGATTTTTCTAGTTATAAACTTAAAACGTATATATCCTAAGCTCGATCTACGCTTTATTGCACAACCAGAATGTAAGTATTTAGAGTTCTTCAAAAGAAGATACTCAAACCCTGCCCTAATTACCTAGGAGTCCACATTATTACATGAAAATGATTTATATGAATGCTAATTTTTTTTAAACTTTAAATTTCTTTGTTAATAACACTTAAAACGCTATACCTAAGCTCGACTACGCTTTATTGCTACACAGAATGTAAGTATTTGTTCTTCAAAGAGATACCTCAAACACCTGCCTAATTACCTAGGAGTCCAAAATTTTACATGAAAGTGATTTATTATGATTGCTAATTTTTTTCAACTTTAGAATTTCTTTGTTATAAACACTTGAGCGATATACTTAAGCTCGCTACGCTTTAAATTGCTACTCAGAATTGTAAGTTTCTTAGAGTTTTTTCAAAGAAAATTACCTCAAACACCTGCTTAATTACCTAGAGTCCAAATTAATTACATGAAAGTGTTTAGTATGAAATGCTAATTTTTTAACTTTAGATTCTTTGTTATAAACACTTAAAACGATAAACCTAAGCTCGACTACGCTTTATTGCTACACCAGAATGTAAGTATTTTAGAGTTCTTCAAAGAAGATACCTCAAACACCTGCCTAAATTACCTAGGATCCAAATTATTACATGAAAGTGATTTAGTATGAATGCTAATTTTTTCAACTTTAGATTTCTTTGTTATAACACTTAAAACGATATATCTAAGCTCGACTACGCTTTATTGCTAAACCAGAATGTAAGTATTTTAGAGTTCTTCAAAGAAGATACCTCAAACACCTGCCTAAATTACCTAGGAGTCCAAATTATTACATGAAAGTGATTTAGTATGAATGCTAAATTTTTCAACTTTAGATTTCTATGTTATAACACTTAAAACGATATACGTAAGCTCGACTACGCTTTATTGCTACACCAGAATGTAAGTATTTTAGAGTTCTTCAAAGAAGATACCTCAAACACCTGCCTAAATTACCTAGGAGTCCAAATTATTACATGAAAGTGATTTAGTATGAATGCTAATTTTTTCAACTTTAGATTTCTTTGTTATAACACTTAAAACGATATACCTAAGCTCGACTACGCTTTATTGCTACACCGAATGTAAGTATTTTTTAGAGTTCTTAAAAGAAGTTAATTAAAACACCTGGCCCTAAATTACCTAGGATCGCAAATTATTACATGAAAGTGAATTAGTATATGGATGCTAATTTTTTCAACTTTAAATTTCTTTGTTATAATCACACTTATATCGATATACCTAAGCTCGACTACGCTTTATTGCTCACCAGAAGTAAGTATTTAGAGTTTCTTCAAAGAAGATAACCTCAAACCCCTGCTAAATTACCAGGAGTCTCAATTATTACATGAAAGTGATTTAGTAATAATGCTAATTTTTTAAAACTTTAGATTTCTTTGTTATAAACCTTAAAACGATATACCTAAGCTCGACTACGCTTTTATTGCTAAACAAGAATGTAAGTATTTTATTCTTCAAAGAAGAAACCTCATAAACAAAGGAGGTACCTCAAAACACCTGCCTAAATTACCTAGGAGTCAAAATATTAACATGAAAGTGATTTAGTTGAATGCCTAATTTTTTCAACTTTAGATTTCTTTGTTATAACACTTGAAACGATATACTTAAGCTCGACTACGCTTTATTGCTACTCAAGAATGTAAGTATTTTAGAGTTTTTCAAAGAAAAATACCTCAAACAGCTGCCTAAATTACCTAGGATTCCAAATTATTTACATGAAAGTGATTTAGTAATGAATGTTAATTTTTTAAACTTTAGATATTTCTTTTGGTTTATAACACTTAAAAACCGATATACCTAAGCTCGACTACGCTTTATTGGCTACACCAGAATGTAGTATTTTAGAGAGTCTTTCAAAGAAGATACCTCAAAACACCTGCCTAAATTACCCTAGGATATCCAAATTATTACATGAAAGTGATTTAGTATAAAAGCTAATTTTTCAACTTTAGATTTCTTTGTTATAAAACTTAAAACGATATACCTAAAGCTTCGACTACGCTTTATTGCCTCACCAAAAATGTAAGTATTTTAGAGTTCTTCAAAGAAGAGACCTCAAACAACCTGCCTAAATTACCTGGAGTCCAAATTATTAACATGAGTGATTTAGTATGAATGCTAATTTTTTCAACTTTAGATTTCTAGGTTATTAACACTAAAACGATTATACCTAAGCTCTGAAGACACTTTATTGGCTACACCAGAATGTTAAGTATTTTAGAGTTCTTCAAAGAAGATAAATCAATCACCTTGCCTCAATTAACCTAGGAAGTCCCAAATTAATTACACACGAAAGTGATTTATTTAATGAATGTAATTTTTTCAACTTTAGTATTCTTTGTTATAACACTTAAAAACAAATAATAGCATGCTCGACAACGCTTTATTGCTACCCAGAATGTAAGTATTTTAAGAGTTCTTCAAAGAAGATTAAATTAAACACCTGCCTAAATTACCTAAGGATTCCAAATTATTAACATGAAAGTGAATTTAGTATGAATGCTAATTTTTTCAACTTTAAGATTTCTTTTGTTATAACACTTAAAACGATATACCTAAGCTCGACTACGCTTTTATTGCTAAACCAGAATGTAAGTATTTTAGAGTTTTTTCAAAGAAGATACCTCAAAAACCTCCCTAAATTACCTAGGAGTCCCAAATTATTACATAAAGTGATTTAGCAAATAAATGTTTATTTTTTTAAAACTTTAGATTTCTATGTTATAACACTTAAAACGATATACAAAAGCTCGACTACGCTTTATTGCTACAGCCAGAAATGTAAGTATTTTAGAGTTCTTTCAAAGAAGTATCCTCAAACACCTGCCTAATTAACCTAGGAGTCCCAAATTATTACATGAAAGTGATTTAGTATGAATGCTAATTTTTTCAACTTTAGATTTCTTTGTTATAACACTTAAAACGATATACCTAAGCTCGACTACGCTTTATGCTACACCAGAATGTAAGTATTTTATTCTTCAAAGAAGAAAACCTCAAACACCTGCCTAATTACCTATAGAGTTCCAAATTATTACATGAAGTGATTTAGTATGAATGCTATTAATTTTTTCAACTTCCGCGTTCATGGTTTATAAATCTTGAAGCGATATCTTAAGCTCGACTACGCTTTATTGCACACCAGAATGTAAGATTTAAGAAGTTTTTCAAAGAAATACCTCAAACACCTGCTAAACTAACCTAGGAAGTCCAAAATTATTACTATGAAAGTGATTTAAGAATGAATGCTAATTTTTTCAACTTTAGATTTCTTTGTTATAACACTTAAAACGATATACCTAAGCTCGACTACGCTTTATTGCTACACCAGAATGTAAGTATTTTAGAGTTCTTCAAAGAATATACCTCAAACACCTGCCTAAATTACCTAGGATTCCAAATTATTACATGAAAGTGATTTAGTATGAATGCTAATTTTTTCAACTTTAGATTTCTTTGTTATAACACTTAAAACGATATACCTAAGCTCGACTACGCTTTATTGCTACACCAGAATGTAAGTATTTTAGAGTTCTTCAAAAGAAGATACCCAAACACCTGCCTAAATTACTTAGGAGTCCAAATTATTACATGAAAGTGATTTAGTATGAATGCTAATTTTTTCAACTTTAGATTTCTATGTTATAACACTTAAAACGATATACGTAAGCTCGACTACGCTTTATTGCTACACCAGAATGTAAGTATTTTAGGGTTCCTCAAAGAAGGTACCTCAAACACCTGCCTAAATTACCTAGGAATTCCAAATTATTACATGAAAGTGATTTAGTATGAAATGCTAATTTTTTCAACCTTAGATTTCTTTGTTATAATGACACCTAAAACGATATACCTAACCAGAAGTAAGATTTTAGAGTTTTTCAAAGAAATGTAAGTATTTTAGAGTTCTTCAAAGAAGTTAATTCAAACACCTGCCTAAATTAACTTGAAGTCCAAATTATTACATGAAAGTGATTTAGTATGAATGCTAATTTTTTCAACTTTAGATTTCTTTGTTATAACACTTATATCGATATACCTAAGCTCGACTACGCTTTATTGCTACACCAGAATGTAAGTATTTTAGAGTTCTTCAAAGAAGATACCTCAAACCCCTGCCTATTTACCTAGGAGATCAAATTATTACATGAAAGTGATTTATGTATGAATGCTAATTTTTTCAAACTTTTAGATTTCTTTGTTATAACACTTAAATACATATACCTAAGCTCGACTACGCTTTAAATTGCTTCAACAAGAATGTAGTATTTTATTCTTCAAAGGAAGATACCGTCAAACACCTGCCTAAATTAACCTAGGAGTCCAAATTATTACATGAAAAGTGATTTAGTATGAATGCTAATTTTTTCAACTTTAGATTTCTTTGTTATAACACTTGAAACGATATACTTAAGCTCGACTACGCTTTATTGCTACTCAAGAATGTAAGTATTTTAGAGTTTTTCAAAGAAAATACCTCAAACACCTGCCTTAATTACCTAGGTAGTCCCAATTTAATTACATGAAAGTTGATTTAGTAATGAATTTAATTTTTTAAAACTTTAGATTTCTTTGTTATACACTTAAAACGATATACCCTAGCTCGACTACGCTTTATTTGCTACACACCAGACTGTAAGTATTTTAGAGTTCTTCAAAGAAGATCTCAAACACCTGCCTAATATTACCTAGGATTCCAAATTTTACATGAAAGTGATTTATGTATAAAAGCTAATTTTTTCAAACTTTAGATTTCTTTTGTTATAACTAATAAACCTTAAAACGATATACCTAAGCTTCACTACGCTTTTATTGCTACACCAGAATGTAAGTAATTTATTGAAGTTCTTCAAAGAAGATACCTCAAACACCTGGCCTAAATTACCTAGGAGGTCTCAAATTATTACAATGAAAGTGATTTAGTAATGAATAGCTCAATTTTTTCAACTTTTAGAATTTTCTAGGTTTATCACACTTAAAAACGATAATACCTAAGCTCGAAGACGCTTTATTGCTACACCAGAATGTAAGTATTTTAGAGTTCTTCAAAGAAGATACCTCAAACACCTGCCTAAATTACCTAGGAGTCCAAATTATTACATGAAAGTGATTTAGTATAAATGCTAATTTTTCAACTTTAGATTTCTTTGTTATAACACTTAAAACGATATACATAAGCTCGACAACGCTTTATTGCTACACCAGAATGTAAGTATTTTAGAGTTCTTCAAAGAAGTTAATTCAAACACCTTCCCAAAATACCTAGAAGTCCAAATTATTACATGAAAGTTATTTAGTATGAATGCTAATTTTTTCCAACTTTAGATTTCTTTGTTTATAACACTTAAAACGACAACCCTAAGCTCGACTACGCTTTATTGCTACACCAGAATGTAAGTATTTTAGTGTTCTTCAAAGAAGATACCTCAAACACCTGCCTAAATTACCTAGGAGTCCAAATTATTCCATGAAAGTGATTTAGTATGAATGTTTATTTTTTAAACTTTAGATTTCTATGTTATAACACTTAAAACGATATACCTAAGCTCGACTACGCTTTATTGCTACACCAGAATGTAAGTATTTTAGAGTTCTTGCAAAGGAAATACCTCAAACCCCTGCCTAAATTACCTAGCAGTCAAAATTATTACATGAAAGTGATTTAGTATGAATGCTAATTTTTTCAACTTTAGATTTCTTTGTTATAAACCTTAAAACGATATACCTAAGCTCGACTACGCTTTATTGCTACACAAGAATGTAAGTATTTTATTCTTCAAAGAAGATACCTCAAACACCTGCCTAAATTACCTAGGAGTCCAAAATTATTACATGAAAGTGAATTATTAGTAGAAATGCTAATTTTTTCAACTTTAGATTTCTTTGTTATAACACTTGAAAACGATATACTTGTCGACACGCTTTATTGCTACTCAAAGAATGTAAAGTAATTTTAAGAAGTTTTTTCAAAAAAGAAAATACCTCAAACACCTGCTAAATTACTAGGAGTCCAAATTATTACATGAAAGTGATTTGGTATGAATGCTAATTTTTTTTCAACTTTAGATTTTCTTGTTATAATAACACTTAAAGCGATATACCTAAGCTCGACTACGCTTTAATTGCTACACCAGATGTAAGTATTTTTAGAGTTCTTCAAAGAAGATACCTCAAACCAATGCCTAAATTACCTAGAGTCCAAATTATTACATGAAGTGATTTAGTATGAATGCTAATTTTTTCAACTTTTAAGATTTCTATGTTATTACACTTTAAAACGATAATAACCTAGCTCGAAGACGCTTTTATTGCTACAGACGCAGAATGTAAGTATTTTGAGTTCTTTTCAAAAAGAATACCTCAACACCTGCCTAAATTACCTAGGAGTCCAAAATTATTAAATGAAAGTGATTTAGTAATGAATGCTAATTTTTCAACTTTAGATTTCCTTTGTTATAACACTTAACGCGATAATACCTAAGCTCGACTACGCTTAATTGCTACACCAGAATGTAAGTATTGTTAGAGTTCTTCAATGAAGATACCTTCAAACACCTGCCTAAAATTACCTAAGAGTCCAAATTATTAAATGAAAAAGTGATTACGTATGAATGCTAATTTTTTCAACTTTAGATTTCTTTGTTATAACACTTAAAACGATATACTTAAGCTCGACTACGCTTTATTGCTACACCTGAATGTAAGTATTTTAGAGTTTTTCAATGAAGATACCTCAAACACCTGCCTAAATTACCTAGCAGTCCAAAATTATTACATGAAAGTGGATTTAGTATGAATGCTAATTTTTTCAACTTTAGTATTTCTTTGTTAAACACTTAAAACGATATAACCTAAGCTCGACTAACGCTTTATTGCTTACACCGAAGATATGTAGTAATTTAAGAGTTCCTTCAAAGAGATACGTCAAACACCTGCCTAAATTACCTAGGAGTCCAAATTAGTACATGAAAGTGGATATAGTATGAATGCTAATTTTTACACACTTTAGATTTCTTTGTATAACACTTAAAAATGATATACCTAAGCTCGACTAGCTTTATTGCTACACCAAGATGTAAGTATTTTAGAGTTCTTCAAAGAAGATACCCCTAACTCACACCTCCCTAAATTACCTAGGAGTCCAAAATTATTACATGAAAGTGTTTAGTGTAATGCTTAATTTTTTCAACTTTAGATTTTCTAGGTTATAACACTTAAAAGAACGGATATCCCTAAGCTCGACAGACGCTTAATTGCTACAGCCGAATGTAAAGTATTTTAGAGTTCTTTCAAAAGAAGATAAATCATCACTTCTGCCTCAATTACTAGGAAGTCCAAATTATTAGCACGAAAGTGATTTAGTAATGAATGCTAAATTTTTTCAACTTTAAGATTTCTTTGTTATACACTTAAAATATACATAAGCTCGACAACGCTTTATTGCTAAACCAGAATGTAAGTATTTTAGAGTTCTTCATAGAAAGTTAATTCAAACACCTGCCTAAATTAACTAGAAGTTCAAATTATTACATGAAAGTGATTTAGTATGAATGCTAATTTTTTCAACTTTAGATTTCTTTGTTAATAACACTTATATCGATATACTAAGCTCGACTACCCTTTATTGCTACACCAGAATGTAAGTAATTTAGAGTTTCTTCAAAGAAGATAACCTCAAACACCTGCCTAAATTACCTAGGAGTCCAAATTATTACATGAAAGTGATTTAGTATGAATGTTTATTTTTTAAACTTTAGATTTCTATGTTATAACACTTAAAACGATATACCTAAGCTCGACTACGCTTTATTGCTACACAGAATGTAATTATTTTAGAGTTCTTTAAAGAAGATACCTCAAAACCGCTGGCTAAATTACGCTAGGAGTCCGCAAATTATTAACATGAAGTGATTTAGTTATGAATGCTAATTTTTTGACTTTATAATTCTTTGTTATAACACTTAAAACGATATACCTAAGCTCGACTACGCTTTATTGCTACACAAGAATGTAAGTATTTTATTCTTCAAAGAAGATACCTCAAACACCTGCCTAAATTACCTAGGAGTCCAAATTATTACATGAAAGTGATTTAGTATGAATGCTAATTTTTTCAACTTTAGATTTCTTTGTTATAACACTTAAAACGATATACTTAAGCTCGACTACGCTTTATTGCTACACCAGAATGTAAGTATTTTAGAGTTCTTCAAAGAAGATACCTCAAACACCTGCCTAAATTACCTAGGAGTCCAAATTAGTACATGAAAGTGATTTAGTATGAATGCTAATTTTTACAACTTTAGATTTCTTTGTTATAACACTTAAAACGATATACCTAAGCTCGACTACGCTTTATTGTTACACCAGAATGTAAGTATTTTAGAGTTCTTCAAAGAAGATACCTCAAACACCTGCCTAAATTAAGCTAGGAGTCCAAATTATTACATAAAAGTGATTTAGTATGAATGCTATTTTTTTCAACTTTAGATTTCTTTGTTATAACACTTAAAACGATATACCTAAGCTCGACTACGCCTTATTGCTACACCAGAATGTATTTTAGAGTTCTTCAAAGAAGATACCTTCAACACCACTGGCCTAAATTACCTAGGAGTCCAAATTAGTACATGAAAGTGATTTAATATTATGCTAATTTTTTTCAACTTTATATTTTTTTTTTTATAAACTTTAAAAAAATAAATACCTAAGCTCGACTACGCTTTATTGCTACACCAGAATGTAAGTATTTTAGAGTTCTTCAAAAAAGATACCTCAAACACCTGCCTAAATTACCTAGGAGTCCAAATTATTACATGAAAGTGATTTAGTATGAATGCTAATTTTTTCAACTTTAGATTTCTTTGTTATAACACCTAAAACGATTTACCTAAGCTCGACTACGCTTTATTGCTACACAAGAATGTAAGTATTTTAGAGTTCTTTAAAGAAGAAACCTCAAAAACCTGCCTAAAGTACCTAGGATTCCAAATTATTGCATGAAAGTGATTTAGTATTAATGCTAATTTTTTCAACTTTAGATTTCTTTGTTATAACACTTAAAACGATATACCTAAGCTCGATTACGCTTTATTGCTACACAAGAATGTAAGTATTTTAGAGTTTTTCAAAGAAAATACCTCAAACACCTGCCTAAACTACCTAGGAGTCCAAATTATTACATGAAAGTGATTTATTATGAATGCTAATTTTTTCAACTTTAGATTTCTTTGTTATAACACTTAAAACAAAATACGTAAGCCTCGACTACGTTTTTTTTTTACACCAGAAATATAATTTTTTAAATTTTTTAAAAAAAGATACCTCAAACACCTGCCTAAATTACCCTAGGAGTCCAAATTATTACATGAAAGTGATTTAGAATGAATTGTTTATTTTTTTAAACTTTAGATTTCTTTGTTAAAACAGCTTAAAACGATATACCTAAGCTCGATTACGCTTTATCGCTACACCGATGTAATGTATGTATTTTAGAGTTTTCAAAGAAGATACCTCAAACACCTGCCTAAATTACCTAGGAGTCCAAATTATTACATGAAAGTGATTTAGTGTGAATGCTAATTTTTCAACTTTAGATTTCTATGTTATAAACACTTAAAACGATATACCAAGCTCGAAGACGCTTTATTGCTACACCAGAATGTAAGTATTTTAGAGTTCTTCAAAGAAGATAAATCAATCACCTGCCTCAATTACCTAGGAGTCCCAAATTATTACACGAAAGTTGATTTAGTATGAATGCTAATTTTTTCAACTTTTAGATTTCTTTGTTATACACTTAAACAATATACATAACTGACAACCTTTATTGCTACAAACCAGAAATGTAAGTATTTAGAGTTCTTCAAAGAAGATTAACTCAAAACACCTGCCTAAATTACCTAGGATTCCAATTATTACATGAAGTGATTTAGTATGATGCTAATTTTTTCAACTTTAGATTTCTTTGTTATAAACACTTAAAACGATATACCTAAGTCGACTACGCTTTATTGAACATCAGAATGTTAAGTATTTTAGTGTTTTTCAAAGAAGATACCTTCAAACACCTGCCTAAATTACCTAGGAAGTCCAAATTATTTACATGAAAGTGATTTAGTAATAAATTGTTTATTTTTTAAACTTAGATTTCTATGTTATAAACACTTAAATACGATAATACCTAAGTCGACTA
>JABUQX010086357.1:0-12500 GCA_015478945.1 Trachelipus rathkii
TTTTTTCTTATTTTCTTTTTTTCCAAAAAATTTATTTGTTGTTGGTATATTAAAAAAAATTTTTTTTCAAACATTTTAATCATATTATAAAAAAAAACATTATTTTATTTTTTTTTTTTTTCCTCATTGAAAAGGGGAAAACCCCTAAAGGCCCCGCACCTTTTTTTTCAAGGGGGGAAAAAAACTTAAAGGTTTTTTTTCCCCTTTTTGCATTCCCCAAACCAACGGAAATTTTTTAAATTTGTCCAACCCCCAGCCCCCCAAAACCCTCTTTCCCCCCTGCCCCATTTCAACAACTTTTTTCCTAACTAAACCCACTTTTCTTTGGGCAATCAATTCGGGTTTTTCCCTTTTTCCATCCAAAAAAAGAAAAAAACCCAATATTACTTTAAAAAAAAAAATAATTTTTTTTTTAAACTTCAAAGGGAAAATAACTTTGTTTCCCAGGGCTGCCACCATTTTTCTTTTAAACATGAAAAAACGGTCCCACCCCCACCGAAAGGGGGAAACTGTTTTTCCCTCACTTTTAACAAACCATTAAAGAAAACCTTTTCACCTTTTAATCTACCCCGGGGGCTTTTTTACCTTTCAAAAACAATTTTTTTCTCCCTTTAACCCCACCCCCAAACCCTGGGCCAAATTCTCTTCTTTTCTAACCCCAAATTGCCTTTTTTTTCAAAACTCTCTCCCTTCAGGGGGGATTTGGGCCCCAACAACCAAACCCAAATTCAGTTTCCGGCCATATAAATAGGTAAGGGGCAATTTGTCCCTTTCCCCACCCTTCTTTCTTTCCATTACTTTTCCAAATCATTCTAAAACCGGAAAGGAATTTATGTGGAAGTCAAAAGAGTCGGGGTTGTTCCGGTAAATTTTGGGAAGAGAGGTGGGGTCGGGAAAGAAGAAGAAGAGGGGTCTCGGAAAGCGGTGCCTGTGAGTCGGGAGGTCGGGAAAAATTTTGAAAACGGACTCCGTCCCAAAAACCCCCTGAATTTTTTTCTTACCCCACCCCCCATTCCCCTGGCCCAAAAATTTCCTTTACCTTCTAATTTTTTTCTTTCAATAAAACCCCATTCCTAATAAACGGGAAATTGCGAAAATTAAAAACCAAAGAAAAAGAAAACCAAATTAAGGTTACACCAGTTAGCCCCCCCTTTTCCAACTTCCGCTATTTAAATTATTAAACAATTATTTTCAAACCCTTCCCATTACACACCTTGCCAAACCACCGCTTTCCACTTTTTTTTATCGTTGTTTTCATATAATAACCTTTTTTTTTGATTCCCATTTTTCCAAGGAAGCTTTACCAAATCCAAATAACAACCCCCATATTTTTCAAATTAAAACCAACCCCTTTTTGGCCAATAAAAGAAGGCTTTTTTTCCGATTAAATTTTCATTTTCCATTTTACACTAACTGTTTTTGGCAAATTTACAAAAAAAACTTAAAATAACCCAAATTTAATTTCTTCTTCCCTCCCCTCAATTTTTTTCTTTTCAAATTTTTTCCATATTTTTTAATTAAAAGTAAATTTTTTTTTGATTTTTTCCATAAAACCCATTCTTTTCTTTTAAAAACCCCACTTTCTAAAAAAAAAGCCCACCTTTGGTTTTCTTAAACCAAAAATTTCCAGGTTTCCCTTCAGTTTCAAAACTTCGGGGACCCCGGGCATTTCTTTTTTTGGACCAAAAATAAATAAAAGGTATATAATTTTTAAAACTTGTAAAAATTTTACCCACTTAATTAAAGGGCTTAAACTTTTTCCCTATAATTTCCTTTACAGTTTACCCCCTCTATTCTTCAATTTTTTAACCCCCCTTTTATATAAAAGGGTAAACCTTATTTACTGCCCTTTTTTTTCTTTTTCCCCCTTTTCCAAATCCCCTTCGGGGTTTTTTTTAATTATTCTCCCTTAAAACCAATTTTGTTTTAACACCAAAAATTTTCCACCAATTTTTCCCCAAATCCCAAAAATCCACCCAATCTCCGCCCACCGTTTTTTCTTGATTTTCCAAAATTTTCCCAACCAGAAATTCAAATTTTTTTCTTTATAAAAAAACAGGGCAGGGATACCCAATTTTTTTCAATATTTCCGTTACGTCTCAAATTCAACACTTCGACATCACTAAATTGGGAACCCATTTTTTTTGCCCCCCCCAACAAAAAATTTTAACCCTAATTTTTCCTTTGCAAAACCAATCCAAAAAAACCCCCCCCAACAAAACAACTTTTCCCCCAACCTATCCAACCTTTTCTTTTCAAAAATTACTGGGGGCCCAATTGTTTATGGGGCGATTTTTTTCCGAAAAGTTTTTTTTTCCAAAACCAAACCCTTTTTTTTTTTTCTTAAAAGGGAGTTTTTTTTTCCCCCATTTTTCCAAATTCCTTCATTTTTTTTTTTTTCCAGTTAAAAACCCGAAAAAAGGGCCCACCCAACCCCCTATTCAATTTAACTATGGCGGCCAAAATTTTTCCCCCCTTTATTTTTTTCCCTTTAATATCTATTTATATTTAATCTATCTAGAAAATAATTTAAAATATTAATTTGATTTATAATACTATAAATATTAATTAATATATAATAAATATTATATAAATTTTAAACAAATATTTAGTGTAATTTATAAGTTCTTTAAATTATATTTTTTATAATAATATATAATAATAAATTATAATTTATATAATATAAATATAAATATTATATTTAAAAAAAGGGGATTTTAAGGCTTGGATTCGGGGGGTGGGGTCATTTTGGCTAATTTTTCAAGGCAAATTCCAAAAGGAAAAAAGTCGGAAAAACAAAAAATTTGTAAAACAATATTTGTACTAATGAATCCATTTCTTAGAAAAAAAAAAATGAAGGGAAAAAAAATCGGCATGTTATGTTCAAATGTGAAAAGAGAAAAAAGTAAAACAAACCGAAAGGTTTTTTTTTTTTTTTTCCCCGTTAAACCCCTTCCGTTACTAAAAACTAGTTTTCCGGTTTAGTAACGGAAGAAACGAGAGTTTAAACGGGATTTTCTGCCGGCCCCAAAAAAAACCCCTCTATTATTATATGTAACTACTCATTATTAACTTTACTTAATTTAAAACTTTATATTAATATATTAATTTATAATATAAATATATTTTAAATTTATATATTTTAATTAATATAATAATATAATTTATAATAATATATTATTCTTATATATATTTATTTTATATTAATATATATTATAATATAAATAATTTTATTTATTTAATAATATTATATTTTTATTATTACTATATGAAAATTATATAAAGGTCTTAAATGTAATTTAAAACTAATTATTAATATACAAAATCTTAAATATTATTTAAATATTAAAATTATAAAAATTAATATCCTCCATTTATTAATTATTTTATTAGTATATTTTATTATTATTTTTATATAATATAATATATTTATTAATTATAATTATCTCATATTTTGAATGTTTACAATTTAATCTTTAAAACAAATTTTCAAATGATATTGTAAATTAATTAAATTATAATTAATTTGAGTTCCCCCTTGCTCTTTAAAAAAAAAAAAAATTAAGGGGGCCAATATTAAAATTTTTTATTTATTTAAATTATTATCTTATTTCATTTATTTTGCTAATGTAAAAAAATTTGTAATCACTTTCCCAAAAAATGTATTTTTTCTTCGGCTGAAAAGGCGGGCTATTTTGTAGTTTTTGGGGAGAAATTTGGGTTGTTTTTTTTTTGTTTTCTTTTTTTTTTAGGTAGTAGAGGTGAGTTGGAAAAATTAAAATTTTGGGGCTTTTAACTACCGTACTAAACAATTCTATCTTCAATTTTGGTAAAACTTTTGTCAGGGTAAAACATACCCCAAAGTTTTTGAGGGGATTATGGATCCCGGAATGATTAAGTTGTAGTTTAACAAACCAATATAATTTATCACCATATTTATATAAATATTATATTATATATATAAATAAATAATTAATATATATTATTAATATTTCTTAAAATTATATATTTTATAATACAAAATATTTTTATAATTATAATAAATAAATATATTTATTAATTTACTATAATATTACATTATATTTTTATAATATTTTAAATAATATTAATATTATAAAAATATTTTTTAACTAATTTATAATTTTATATATATTATATTAATTTATATTTATTATAATTTAATATATTATATTTAAATTTATTATATTAATAAATTAAATAATATCACAATTTAAATATATATTTACTTGTATATATAAATAATTTCTAAATAAATTTATATTTATATTCATATATATAGAATAATGATTATATATTTTTTTAATATAATATATTTAAACATTAATATAATTAATATATTATTATTATATATATATATAATATATATAATTTATATATTATATATTTATTTTTTCAAGGGGGTGCGGAAGGTCCGGAGGTTTCCGGGGTTGGGAGGTCGTTGGCCAAATTTTTTTCCCAAGGGAGGTTCCGGGGAGGAGGTCGGGAGGTTTTGGGGAAAAATTTTTGTCTGTTCCAAAAATGGAGGTTCGGGTGGTAAAGTTCGGAGTCGGGAGGGAATCCTTGTTGTTTGTAAGGAGGAAGTCGGGAAGTCCCGGGAAAAGGGTTCGAAAAGTTCGAAAAATTAAAGGAATTTATTATTTATTTATTATTTTTTTATTAATTTTTTTTATTATTAATTATTATATTTAATATTTATTTTATTTATTATTAATTTTTTATTTTATTATCATATCCTTTTCTTCACCATATTATTGTCAGTCTCATTCATTCACCATTAGCATCTATTATTTTTAGTATTAATTTAATTTAATATTATTATATATTAATTTTTATTTGGAAAATAAATATTTAAACTGTTTATAATGTTAAAAAAAAATTGGTTTAATTTATTAATTATTAAAAAAATAAAAATTATAAAATTGCAAGATTTATAAATTTGAATTAACCATTTTGGTTTCATAGGAAAATCAGGGGCCAAAAAAATTATTTTTTTGTTTTTTTTCTGTTTTCTTCATGTTTTTTCGTATTATATTCGTAATATCCTTAATTTATTCCTTTTTACTATGCTCAAAGGCATGACTGTTGATACAGTAATTTTTTTTCGTGCTATGCATCATACATTTAAAAATTGCCAAATTCCAATAGATCAATTAAATTTTGGGAGGGGTGGAATGGACCTTTTAGGGGGGCATTTACATTACTTATTAATTTTTTCATACTCAACTTTAATAATATAAATAATAAATATATATTATATATATAAAATTAAATCTATATATTATATTATTATAATATTTTATGATACAATATAGTAGGAGTGTTAATATTAGTAATATTTAATTATATACATATCTACTTAGATAACTTATTATCATTTAATTATAATATTAATATTATTATATATCTATATATATTAAAATACTAAAAAATAATTTATATAAATTAAAATATCAAAACATAAATTATAATTATATAGATTATTATGATTTATATTATTATAAATTATAATATTTATAAATTAATATAATTATAATTATTATATTAATATATATTATATTACAATTTTATATAAGAAATAATAATATTAAACAATATTTTATATATATGAAGAAAATATAAAATAACACTTTTGATAAAAATAACCTTCCATTCTTTATTCTCGTTCCACACTATAAAAATGGAAATTTATTATATATTTTAAAAAGAAAAGGGGGTTGGGGAAGTTTTCCGGTAAAGGCCTTGGTTTCAGGAAAAGAAAAAGTTGTTTTGAAAAGATTTTTTTCTTTTTTCGCATGGTTTTATAGGGGGCGGACCAAGGAGCCAAGCAAAACCCTTTGGGCCCTTTTTTCCTTTGGGCTTTGTAATTTTACTCTTGAAAGCAAAATTATCTAAGAAAATTCTTATTTGCCAAAAAATTTTAACTTAGGGGCCAGATTTTTTCCTTTCTGGGGGGGGGGTAAGGACCCTTTTTCTAGGTGGGAAACGAATTTTTGAAAAAGGCCAATTGGAAAGAAGATTTTGCTAAGGTCCTTTTAACTTTTTTCTTTTTGGAAAAAGTGCGAAAAAAAAAACCCTTACCTTTGAGAGTAATTAACCAAGGAGGGGGGGACTGGGGGCAAAAAAATTTTTCGGGAAAAACCCAAATTTTGCCCGAAAAAAAAAAAGGAAAAAGATTTGTTTCTTTAAAATTTGGGCCTTCTAGGGTTTGAAGATGGGAGGCCAAAAAAAGAAGATTTTTGGTGGGGGGGGGGGAGACCCAAACTTGGACAGGGCGGGCAAAGGGGGCCCCCCCTTTCCCCTGGGGGGAAGTTTTGTTTATTTATATTAATTATATATATAATTAATTATTATTAATATAATAATATTATATTATATTATTATAATTATTATTTATATTATATATAAATTTAAAATTAATAATATATATTATATCTTTTAATAATATATATAATATATATTATTAATTATTTATATTATATATATAATAATAAAATATATAAATTATTAAATTATATACTTGTTTTCCAAGTATTTATTCGTTACAAATTTCATTTTAAACTTGAAAAAAATACGTTTCGTTTATTTCGTTTAACTTTTCGCGTTTTTTACTCGGAAAAGTATTTTTTTTTGGGCGTTTATTTTTTCGTTAAAAATTTTTCCCCGGTTTTCTTTAAAAAGGAAAACGTAAACGGGAAAGTTTGGCCGACTTCCCGTTTTTTACTTTTTAAAGGTTTTTTTCAAATTTATTTTTGGAACATTTAAAATTGTGGGGGGGGATTTTTTTTTTTCTTTTAAAAAAAAGGGCCAAAATTTTATTTGGGGTTTTGTGTAATATTTTAAATTTTTTTTTCCCAAAAACCATTAGTATTTTTATTTTAAAAAAAACCAATTTTTACCCCCCTTCAATTGTTAAAGAAAACCCCTTTTTTCGCACTCCAGAACTTTAGGTCCCCCTTTTGCAAAATCCCACCAACGATTTTAATTTTTTTGCCCAAAAATTAGGGGGCCAAAAATCTATCAAAAATTTCCCAAAAAAACAAAAAAAAACTTTTTTTCCTTAGCTTACACCTTTCTGGGCATGTCATTTTCCCCGTTTCCCCCCTTTTCAAATTTCCCAAACCATATATTTAACTAAAAAAATTATTTTTTTTAAAAACCCCCAGACCACTTTGGTTTTCCAGGCTTTTGGCTCCACCCATTCTTAAAAAACCAAAAACTTCAACCCCCCACCGGAGGGAACTTGGTTTTTCCTTTTTATCAACTTAAAAAAACAACCCAAAATAAAACCTTACTCTTTAATTTTCTTTACCCCGGGGGGCCTGGCTTTCGGAAAACCTAAAAAAAAAAAAACCCAAATCTTTTCTTAAAACCAAAACCCCCAAAAAAAAAAAACCCCCCCTGGGGAAACCAAAATTTTTTTTTTTCTTTCCTAAACCAAAATTTTTTTTTTTTTCCTTTTCAAAACCAAAAAACCCTTTTTTTTTTTTTTACCAGGAAAATTCGTTTTCAAACCCCCACCCCAAAAAAAACCAAAATCAAAATTTTTTTCCTCTTTAGTTATAAATTTACGGGGGCATTTTCCCCCCCACCCTTTCTTCTTTTTTCAAAATTAATCTGCTTCCCATTTTCAATTTCCTTCGTACGTTGTGAAAAAGGAGGAGATATTGGAAAGTAGAAGGAAGGCCTGCAGTTTAATTTTGAAAAGAGGAAGGTGGAATCGAAAGGTCGGAATTCGGGAAGTCGGGGTTGTCGGGGGAAGTCGGAAAAGTTCGTAATTTTAAGGAAAGGAAAGGGGTAGGGCAAAATGATAGTCTGAATTACAGATTCGTTTAAATTTTTAAAAAAACGACCCTCCACAAAAAAAACCCCCTTGATTTTCTAAACCCACCCCATTTCCCTAAACATCCCAACCTTCAAATTTTCTTTTCATTAAACCCCCCATTTTTTTTTTTGTCCCTTATACAATTAAAAAACTTTCCAAAAAAGGAAAAACACCATTAGTGGCACGTTCTATTGTGCATCCCCACCTTTCCCCGCTATTTAAATTAATTTTGGAAAAAACCCAAAAAATTCCCACTTTCCCAACCTTTTTTTCCCATATATTTTATTATTAAACAACCCAGTACCTTACTAAATTCGTTTTTTTTTTATTTTATAAATTTTGAATATTGATTGTCCATTTAATAATTTTTTCCCATTCCAAACAACCCCAATTTATGTTTCCCCAATAAAAACCCCAAACCTTGCCATTAAAGAGGGGGGCTTTTTCCGTATTTAAAATCCCAATTATGCCCGGCCCGATCCTTTTTTATATATGCGCAATTTACAAAAAAAAAACAAAATTAACCAATTTTTATTTCTTTTTTCTTCTTTTTTTTTTCCCCCTCCATTTTTTTTTTTTTCCAATCAATTTTTTTTTCAAATTGGAAAGGGGAATTTTTTTGATCTTTTTTTTTTTTATTTTTTTTTTCCCCCCCCCCCCCACATGGGGGGCGGCATTCAAAACCCCATTTTTTTTATTTTTTTTTTCCTTCCTAAAAAAAAAAACCCCATTCTTTAAAAAATTCCCAACTCCTGTTCTTTTTTTCCCAAAAACCAAATTTCAGTTCTTTTCAGGTCACCTCGGAAAACGAGGGGGCTTCCCCTTTTCGGGACCAAAACTGAACATTAAAGATTATAAAAAAGGATTTTAATAATCTTTCCCTTACTTTAAACACTTAAAATAAAACTTTTAATTTTTTCCTAATAAATTTTAATATGAAGCGTTTTTTTTAACCTAAAATTTTTCCTTCATTTAACCCCCTTTTATATAAGGGTTATTATAACAACTGTGCTTCTCAACAAATCAGTAAAACTATTATTTGCTCTTTCACATAATTAAAAAAACATTTTTTGTTTTTACAAAAAACAAATACCTTACTAAAAAAAATGCCAAAAATTAAAGACGAGTTTTTCTTCGCCCCTTTTCCGTTTTTTTTTTCTTGATTTATTTTTCCGGGTAATTTTTTTTTTTTTCCAATAAAATCAATAAAAACCTTGCCAAAGAATTTTAAACCCAATTCTTTTCCAAAAAACCCTTTTTTTCTTTCCAACTCTATTAACTTTTACCCCTTCCCCCTCTGTAAAAACTTTTAATTTGAAACCCTCCCATGGGGGGGCCCAAAATGAACCAATTTTAAAATTTCCTTTGCAACATTTTCAAAACCCCAACCAACAAACCAATCCCCCTTGGTTTCCACCCTTTTCCCTTTTCATTGTTACTGCCTGGTTTATTGGGCCAAGTTTTCGGGAGTTTGTTTTTCCCCACCCCCCAAACACTAGTTTTTTTTTTTCCCAACCATTTTCATTTCTTTTTCATTTTCAAGGGTTTTGTAAATAGCTGTAGCCATTTTTCTTATTATTTTATTCTATTGCACAAACTTTCTGCTTCTTACTTTTTTTCTTTTTTATGTTATATATATTTATATTTTTAATATAGTATTATTTTTTTTAAATTATTTAATTTCTTAAAATTAATAATATTTAGCAATATATTTTATACATATTATCAGATATTGCTATTTATATTCATTTTAATTAAAATAATAAAATTATTTAAAATACATCCTTTTACACTATATTTATATTTATATTAATATAATATATATATATAATATTTATAACCGCTAAGGCAAAATAAATTTATATATTATAATTTATTATTATTAAATAATTAATATATTAATATTATAATTATTTTAATATTATATATAATTTTTTATATAATTAATTTATACTATGTAAAATCCTATTATTTAATACTTTATCTATTTTGTATTTAAAAATAAATTATCTTTATTATCAATACCCTCCTAATACCTCTTGTATATAATTATACAATAATTGATTTTATCAATATTCTATCAGGAATAGATTAACTATATATCTACTAATTTCATTGTTAAATATAAAATTTATTAAAAATATTTATTTTATTAAATATTTATTATATATTAATTCGATATTTATTTATACTAAATTTATCTGATTTAATTTATTAAATTTGGAGTTTGTTTAAAAATCAGTAATTTATCAATATAAAATTTGATTTTCTTTACATATGGAAAAAAAAATTTTTAAAGGGTAAAATTGCATAGATTAATAATATTAAGGGGAATAGGTTATTAGGGGGTCCTTTTTCGTTAAACCTTTTTGATTGAGGATGGGGAAATGGGACTAAAGTTTTGTGGTGGAAAACAAAACTCGGAAAAATTTTCTTGCCATACCATTTGGCCCAGTTAAATGACAGGAGGTGGGACAAGTTTGAAATGTGGTGGGTGGGGGTTTGATGGTGGCAAGGGGAAAAATTATTTTTTGTATTTTGGGGGCATTGAGTCATTTAGTAAGGAAAGGGGAGGGTTAATTTATAGAGGTGAGAAAGTTTGAAAGGGGAAATTGGTTACAAATTTTCTTGGCAGGTTAATATGGAAAAAAAAAATTTACGGTTTTTAAAAAATTGGGATATTCAAGGAACGGGGGAGGGCGCGGGTGGAAGGGGGGGGGATGGTTTTGATTTAAAATTTGGGATTTTGGAAAGTGGTATAAACCAAAAAACAATTTGTTTATGGGGAGGGCAATTAGGTTCCCAAGGGAAATTTGGGGGAAGGAAAGAGTAGAAAAAAAATTAGGAGTTTAAAAAAAACCCTTAATTTATTTAAGGGTAAATTGGAGAAAGGGGGTAACTGGGGTTAGGGGGGGGAAAATAAGGGGAATAGGTTTTTAAATTGGTAGTAGGGGGGGGAAAAAGGATTATTTATTTAACTAATTTTTTTTTGTCGAAAATAAAGAAAAATTGGGCTTTTTTTCCGAGTGGAAACTTGAGAACTTGATTTGTTGGAAGACAAGGTGGGGCTTTCTCAAGGGAAAAAAAAAGTTGGAAGGGAAGGATTGTGGGCAATCTTGTGGGGGGGAATTCAAAAACTTAAAACCAATTGGGGGGGAAAAAAAAAATTTTGAAATTGGTTTTTAAAATTTTGGGAAGAAAAAAAAAGAAAAAGAAATAAAATTTAATTGTTTTTTTTTTATTTTTTGCAAACAGGCGGGCCCCATAATGATTTAAATACGGGGAAAGGCCCTTCTTTATTGCAAGTTGTTATTGGAACCAATTTATGGTGGTTGGATTGGTAAGGCTTTTCTTTGAAAATTTGGAAATTCCAAAAGCTTAATTTATTAATTTTTTTGACGATTAGTAAAAGGCGTGTGCAAAAGAATATAGGGGAGTGGAAAAAGTGAATTTGGTTTTTCAATATTAAATAGGCGGGGGGGTGAGGCAGGGCGATTTGTGGGGCTATTTTTGTGTGGTTTTTTTCTTTGGTTTAATTAAAAATTTTGTGTATTAAGGGACATGGGGTTTATTTTGAAAGAATTTTTTTGAAAGCTATTAAAGTTTTTTTTTTCAAGGGGGATGTGTTAAAAATTTTTCCAGGGGTTTTTTTTTTGGAAGGGGTTTTTTTGCATAAATTTTACCGGGGGGGGGACTTTTTTTCCCTTTTACTTTCCCTCTTCCCCTTACTTTCCCCAAATCTTCTTTCTTTCAAAAATAATTATAAACCGGGACTCCCGAAACTTCCGACCCCAAAAAAAAACCCCGCTTTCACGGGGTGGGGGGGGAACTTTTTCGGGCGACTTCCGGTCCCAACCTCTTTCTTTCCAAAAAAATTTTTTTACCGGGGGGGAACCTCCCCGGCCGATAAACCTTTTTCCCCGCGGGCTTTTTTTTTTCCGGGGGGGGGACTTTCCCCATTAAATTTTTTTCTTTCGGTTAAGGAATGATGGGAGGAAATTGAAAAGAAGAAAGTTGGGAAATCGGAAAGTTTCGGAGCGGAAAGCACGGTTCCGGAGTTTCCGGGAAGTCGGTAAATTTTTGGAAAGAGTGGAGTAAGGAAAGAAGAGTAGGAGTCGGTTAAAAAAAAATTTTTTGGGGGGAACGGGACTTCCAACAAAAAAACCCTGAATTTTGTCTACATATAAGCATAGAAGTGGCATTGAATTTTCCCCCAAAACCCTTCCACATAATATACTCGCCATAGTCATCAAATCGGATTTTTTGTTTTTTTCCCCTTTTACAAAAAATTTAAAATTAAAAACCAAAGACACATAAAAGGGGGGGAAAAAACATTTTCCCCCCTTTTCCCCCCACTTTTTCCCGGGTATTAATTAATGAAAAAAAACCAAAATTATTATCCAGTTTTTTTCAAACCTTCCAATTGGGCAGTGATAATTGGCCTTTTAACCTATTCGTTTTTTCATATATAACTTTTTTAAATTCCATTTTCAAGAGGGGGAGGGCTTTTTTACCATTCAACCACCAATTTATTGTTCAATAAAACCCAAACCCTTGGGCCATTTAAAAGGGAGCTTTCCCGTATTAATTTTTTTTTTTCATTAATGACCTACGTGGGTTTTGAAAAATTACAAAAAAAAAAAAAACCAACAAATAC
>JABUQX010086357.1:22500-25000 GCA_015478945.1 Trachelipus rathkii
TTATTTCATAATTTCCGTCTAAAGGGTGGAGTATGTGCCTATGTTAACATAAACACTCCTGTAACACGTCTCGTGAATCTCGAATCTCCTAATTTCGATGTTCTATGGCTTAAAATCTTTCTCCCTTCTACTACAATAATCTTGTGTTTCTGCTACTGCTCTCCTAACAGAACAGATTTTCACGCCTTTTTTGAATATCTTACTACTTCTCACGAGACTGTTATATCTTCACATCCAAATACTGAGGTCCTCTATTTAGGGGATTTCAATGTACATAACACTGAATGGTTGGGGTCCTCTCATACTGATTTAGGTGGGGAGGAGGCCGAATCATTCAGCATTCTCAACGATCTGGAGCAACTAATTAAAGAACCCACACACATTCCGGATCGTCCTAACCAATTCTTGAACACACTTGACCTATGTTTCACCACTAGTCCTTCTCTCTATAAATACACCACCTTCGCTCCTATCGGTAAATCTGACCACAACCTTATATCTCTTAATTTTAATATTTTCTCTCCAACAGCTCCATCCTGCCCTACGTATTTTTCTGGCACTTTGATCGGGCCGATTTGGGGCCTTGCGTCGCTTCTACGCTAACTATAATTGGAGTGACTGCTTTGTCTGGTGACGCTTCGACTTCTGCCGATAAGGTGGGAGCTGTAGTCGTTGATGGATGAGCAGGTTCATTCCTCTTCGACTAAATCTTTCTCCTATAATCCATGGTTCGATCGTGCTTGTTCTCTGGCCAATTCAGGCTGTGAGACAGTGCGTATCGGGGGGGGGGGGATTACGTTTTCCTTTGACCCCTGCTAATTTTCATTCGGCCAGAAATCGTTGCAGGAATACCTCTTCGACGAGCAAAGCGGGCTTTCATCAAACGAAAGTGCGCTAACCTCCTTCTGGCCTCTTGCCAAAAACATCTCTAACAACTTCTGTAAATCTGTCTTTCTCCTCTTATTCGCTCTGATGGTTCTGTTGCTAATTCTCCAACTGAAAAGGCCAATTTTCGGCCCTATTTTCCTCTAACTCAACCCTGGACGATTCTGGCATTCCTCATCCTCCTCCTTTTCCTCTCAGGTGTCCTATGCCTTGCTCTGTGATTACATACGATCGTGTGCGTGGCGTAAGGCCTGAAATCTACGAACGTTAGGAAGGCGGGTGGCCCGGATGGCATTTCTCCCCGAGTTTTGAGGGAGTGTGCTTCCGTGCTATCCCCGCCCCTCGTTCAACTATATTCTCTATGTCTCAATACTAACACTTTCCCTCAGTGTTGGAAGCACGCACATGTCCAACCTATTCCGAAAAAAGGAAGCCGCCCTGATCCTTCTAACTATCGCCCTATAGCTCTCACTTGTATTCTATCTAAGATCTTTGAAACCCTTCTCAACTTCTCATTTCTAGATCATCTGGAATCTCATTCATTTTTTCCGACCCAGTACGGCTTTCGGCGCTCGAGGTCTACTGGCGATATACTTTCCTATCTTACTGATTTATGGTTTTCCGCCCTTAGGAACTACGGGAGACTTGCGTGGTGGCGCTGGACATATCCACATTTGACCGGGTATTGCACGCGTCACTGCTCTCCAAGCTCCCCTCCTTTGGGTTTCCTCCTTCTCTTTGCTTACTTATGTCTAGTTTTCTTTCAAATCGCTCAATATCGGCTGTTGTTGATGGGGCTTCTTCTTCTTTTTCTGTCAATAGTGGTGTTCCTCAGGGTTCTGTCTTATCTCCTACTTTCTTACTTTTCATTAATGATCTTCTCACCTGCACATCTAACTCTATCCACTCATATGCCGATGACTCGACCCTTCATTCTTCAACTCATTTCAATTCAGCTTTTTCTTTTGCTTGAATTTCCTCAGGTTTTAATCTCTCCGATTCTATTCTCGCTGATTTGATAGGATTTCCGGGTGGGGTCGTCTCAACCTTGTGAAATTTAATTTTTTAAAAACCTTCTTCAAATTTTCCTCTCTAAAACACCTTCCAACTTTCCTATCTCTTTCGACGGTTCTCTCGTCTCTCCTGTTGACAATATAAACATCCCTGGCCTTAACATAAGTTGGAAATGTCTAGATAACGTCACATCACAACGATTGCTGTTGTGCCTCAAAGAAACTTTTTCTGTTTAGCCTCAGAGTTTTTTCTTCCTCTCAATTAATCCAAAATACAAGGGTCTCATCCGCCCTTGTATGGAATACTGCTCTCATATGGGGGGCTCTGGTTTCACCTGGCTTTTTGGACAGGGTATAGTCAAAGGCCAAAGACTTACAAACTGTTCCGTACTTCCCACTTCACTTGACTCTGGTCTTATGGGGTGCTGATGTTGGTGCTTATCTCTTTTCAACAGTACCAGCGGCAGGTGCTCTAGGAAACTTGTCACAAGTACCACCACCTTTACGACGTCCTCGTAGCACAAGGGGTGCTGTGTCTGCGCATGAGTTTTGTGTGGATATTGGCAACTCAAGGCTAGTTCGCTGTGGTGCTTCCTTCTTTC
>JABUQX010086357.1:32500-37500 GCA_015478945.1 Trachelipus rathkii
TTTTCTTTTTTTTTTTTCTTCTTCTTCTTCTTCTTCTTCTTCTTCTTCTTCTTCTTCTTCTTCTTCTTCTTCTTCTTCTTCTTCTTCTTCTTCTTCTTCTTCTTCTTCTTCTTCTTCTTCTTCTTCTTCTTCTTCTTCTTTTTCTTTTTCTTTTTCTTTTTCTTTTTCTTTTTCTTCTTCTTCTTCTTCTTCTTCTTCTTCTTCTTCTTCTTCTTCTTCTTCTTCTTCTTCTTCTTCTTCTTCTTCTTCTTCTTCTTCTTCTTCTTCTTCTTCTTCTTCTTCTTCTTCTTCTTCTTCTTCTTCTTCTTCTTCTTCTTCTTCTTCTTCTTCTTCTTAACGTTTAATGAATAACGTTTATGAATAGCTGTAATAAATAGATTTGATGTTTACCGCATAGAACATATCTGTTCTAAGACGGTGATCTTATCGCTCACAGTGAATAACAGTAATAAATAGGTTTGATGTTTACAGCATAGAAAATATCTTTTCTAAGACGGTATTTTAATGATCTAATCAATCACATTGAATAACTGTAGTAAATAGCTTTGATGTTCACTGCATAGAACACATCTGTTCTAGGACGGTGATAGTTTTGACAACACTGAATAACTATAGTAAATAGATTTGATGTTAACCTCATAGAACATATATGTTCTAAGACTGTGTTCTAATCGATCACAGTGAATAACTGTAATAAAAAGCTTTGATGTTTACTGCATAGAACATATCTTTTCTAAGACGGTGTCCTACTCGATCACACTGAATGACTGTAGTAAATAGCTTTGATGTTCACCGCATAGAACATATCTGTTCTAAGACGGTGATCTAATCGATAACACTGAATAACTGTAGTAAATAGCTTTGATATAATCCAAATGCAAAATTTCTGCCATTTGTAGCACTATGATGTTTGATGCTTAGAAACAGAAACTGTTCTGAGTGAGCAAACGCATATGTCCCATTGACAGTGGACACATCCAACACACTATGATGTTTGGTGCTTAGAAAACGGAAACTGCTCTGAGTGAGCAAACTCATATGTCACATTGACATTGGACACATCCAACACAATGAATAAACAGAAATACTTAACAGATTATGATGTTTGTTGCTTAGAAGCAGATCTGCTCTAAGTGAGCAAACTCATATGTTACATAGAAATAGGAAAAATAATATACTTATTTCAAAAACACATAACAGATTTGCTTTAAAACAGTTGACACATCTAACAAATTAAATAAACAAAAATACTTAACAGACTAGCCTTGAGTGGACTTTAAAGTCTTTGCTAGTCGGTGTTCCGTAGTTCTTCTTCGTTCTTCTTCTTCTTCTTCTTCTTCTTCTTCTTCTTCTTCTTCTTCTTCTTCTTCTTCTTCTTCGTTATTTAATTTTAACAAGGATATAAGGGAAATAAAATATGCCAAAAGGGACGTTTACCAGAGAAATTAGTAGAGATACAAAAATATATATACGAGTCCAATGGCTCAATCGGTAGAGCGACAGATTCGCATGGCAAGGGACTGGGTTTGATCCCTAGTCCGGATTCTAGGTAGAATTACCTAGAAAAGTTCCCCTCCTAGAATAGGGCTATTCCCGTGAGGTTTGAACTTTATAATAGTAATAAAAAACACACACTAATAGGAACTAGTTGCATAAATATCAAAATAAATAGTGAAAATCATTAAAGACAAATATCCTAGAGATATTAAAAATTACAATAGCACCTCTAAAGTATGCAGAGGATCTACAGTAGTTCCTCTAAAATATACAGAGAACTTACAGTAGTACCTCTAAAGTATACAGTGGACTTACAGTAGTACTTCTAAAATACACACAGAACTTACAGTAATATCTCTAAAGTATACAGAGGCCTTACAGTAGTAGCTCTAAAATATACAGAGGGCTTACAGTAGTACCTCTAAAGTATACAGAGGATTTACAGTCGTACTTCTAAAATATACAGAGGACTTATGGTAGTACCTCTAAAGTATATAGGGGACTTTAAGTAGTACCTCTAAAGTATACAGAGGACTTACAGTAGTACCTCTAAAGTATACAAAGTACTTACAGTTGTACTTCTAAAACATAAAGAGGACTTATAGTGGTACCTCTAAAATATACAGGAGACTTAAAGTAGTACCTCTAAAGTTTACAGAGAACTTACAGTAGTAGCTCTAAAGTATACAGAGGATTTGCAGTAGTACCTCTAAAATATACAAAGGACTTACAATAGTATCACTATAGTATATAGAGGACTTAAAGTAGTACCTCTAAAGTATACTGAAGATTAACAGTAGCGCCTCTAAAGTATACAGGACTTATAGTGGTGCCTTTAAAATATACAGAGGATTTACAATTATTTCTAAAATATTCAGGGGTCTTACAGTAGTAGCTCTAAAGTATACAGAGGACTTACAGTAGTAGCTCTAAAGTATATAGAGGACCTACAGTAGTACTCTAAAATATACAGAGAATTTACAGTAGTACATCTAAAGTATACAGATGACTTACAGTAGTACCTCTAAAATATACAGAGGACATGCATAGTACCTCTAAAGTATACAGATGATTTACATTTACAGTAGTAGCTCTGAAGTATACAGAAGACTTACAGTAGTACCCCTAAAGTGTACAGAGAACTTATCGCCGTACCTTTAAAAAATACAGTGGACTTACAAAAGTACCTCTAAAGTATACAGAGGACTTACAGTAGTACCTCTAAAGTATACAAAGGGCTTACAGTAGTACCTCTAAAGTATACAGAGGACTTACAGTAGTAATTCTAAAGTATACAGAGGGCATAAAGTAGCACCTCTAAGGTATACAGAGGATTTATAGTAGTATCTCTTAAATATACAGGGGACTTACGTAGTACCCCTAAAGTTTACAGAGGACTTACGGTAGTGCCTCCAAAGTATGCAGATGACTTAAAGTAATACCTCTAAAGTATACAGAGGACTTACAGTGGCTCAGTAACCCCTCACCTAAAGCGAGGGATGCGTTCCAGACCCCTGCGATATGTGAAAATCCGCGAAGTAACGGAGAGAGGAAAATATATGCTATTCATATACATTTTAAGTCTTTATACATGTAGTGTAAACACTCCCTATGCTATTACATATCCTAATATATATATATATATATATATATATATATATATATATATATATATATATATATATATATATATATATATATATATATATTATATATATATATATATATATATATATATATATATATATATATATATATATATATATAAAGCCAATAGTGTGCCGTGTACGATCTTACAACGGCAAACTACATAGCTCAAGGGAGTCTATTGTTCCTTATAGTCTACACCGCTATCAGAGAGAGAGAGAGAGAGAGAGAGAGAGAGAGAGAGAGAGAGAGAGAGAGAGAGAGAGAGAGAGAGAGAGAGAGAGAGAGAGAGAGAGAGAATTCAAACCACACTAGAATTTACATGTTCATACATATGCACATGTATACTTATGTATGTTATATAGGTGTATATTTTAAGCCTTTATACTGTAAAAACTTCCTATGCCATTAAATACGTATATACATATAAAAAATATATAATATATATATACAGTAGAAATTTTTTTTTTCGAAATGCGATATAGATGCTGTATTTGGAAAAAAAACGCGATGTACTGAAGCCTCGAAAAGTAAACCGCGATATAGCGAGGGGTTACTGTATCTCTTAAGTATACAGAGGACTTAAAGTAGTACCTCTAAAGTAAGCTAAATTTCCTGGATAATAATTACCAGATCTGATACGTTATATCAATTCTGATGATAATTTTAGGACATGTAGAGAAATCGGACCATGGTTAAGTTTCACCTTAGTTATCAACACGCTTCAAATATTTATAAAAAATATATTTATTTAATTATAAAAATATATATAGAAATATTTTTTATTAATAAAATAAATTTTGGCTGCTTGGCAACTGGTTTCAAAAGAGTTTTATTTACTCTTTTGAGCACGCCATTGAATAATAATAATAATAATAATAATAATAATAATAATAATAATTAATATAATTAATAATAATAAAAATAATAATAATAATAATAATAATAATAATAATAAATATTAATTTTAATAAAATAATAAAATTAATATAGAATAGGTAATAAAGACCTGATAAATAAAATATTAATAATAAAATAAGAATAATAATAATCAATAATATATAATAATAATAATTAATATAATCTAATAATAATAATAAGAAATAATAATAGATAATAATAATAATAATTAATAATATAATAATAATTAATAATAATAATATAATAATTAATAATAATAATAATAATAATAATAATAATAATAATAATAATAATAATAATAATAATAATAATAATAATAATAATAATAATAATAAAAATAATAATAATTAATAATTAATTTCATTTTAATTAAATGAAAATTTTTTTTTTTTTTTTTTTTTTTTTTGAAGGGGGGGGGTGGAATATGAACAATGGAGGGAAGGGCAAATCCTCAGTTCATTTTGCATAGGCTGTGTACGTGATAGCGTGGCGAACTCGTGCTTCGAAGGTCTCGTGTTCGGTCCTTCTAGAGATACTCTCTAGAGAGGTTCTCTTCTTTGATTATGGGCATATTATAATATATAATATATATATATTATATATATATAATTATATATATATATATACTTATTTATTATATATATATATAATATTATGGAACATTTCGAGTACGATCTTCTCTGCAAATTTTTGTGTGTGGAAAGTAAGGAAAAATTTTCAATGGAGAGGGAAAAAAAATTTACATTTGCCGCAAAGAAAATGGTGTAATAGTTTATAATATTTAAGTAAGGTTAGTTAAATTAAAGTTAGTAGTAAAGTAAGTAAGTAAGTTATTTAAGTTCGCGTTAGTGATTAAGATTAAACTTATTACTTGGTAAATATTATATTTAGCTTATGTGGTTAAAAAAAAAAAAACGGCACTTCGCGAAAGACAT
>JABUQX010086357.1:47500-51824 GCA_015478945.1 Trachelipus rathkii
AGAAGCAAATTGGTACACTTTGCTTTTATTTACATGATGATAAAACATTGGTTTCATTTATCATTGCGCTCCTTCTTCTGTAGAGGCTTCTGAAGATGAACCCAAATTATCATCGGCATACGACCTGCTTAGGTAGTCAGCAATGACGTTATCTTTCCCACTAATGTGGTTCAGGATAAACCGAAATCTTTGGAGGTATAAAGACCACCTCATTATCCTGTTATTTTCATACCTCTTTTTGTTCATCGCCGTCAGCGGTCTGTGATCCGACTGAAGGATAAACTCCTTTCCGTAGAGGTATGGCTCGAATTTTCTGATGCCCATCACAATCGCTAACGCCTCCTTCTCCAAGGTTGAATACCTTTGCTGTGTTTCAGACAATTTCTTACTTCCGTATGCGATTGGATGTAGGACTCCTCCGTCTTCCTGTAGGAGGACATATCCTAGTGAGGTGCCGGATGCATCCACCTGTAGCGTGAATGTCTTCTCCAACTCAGGCATCTTTAAAATCGGTTTCGAGCTTAAAGCTTCTTTCAGCTTTTCGAACGCCTGCTGATGTTTGGACTCCCACCTAATCTTTGTTGGCTCACCCTTCTTCGTCAGGTCAGTCAATGGCGCTGCAATTTGTGCATAGTTCTTCACAAAATCCTGGTAGTAACCAGTGAGCCCTAAGAAAGACCTTACTTGCTTTTTATTCTTAGGTGGCTCTGTCTTTTTGATCTTGACTACATTGTCTTCATGCAATCCTTTAGTGCCATTGCCAATGTAATGACCTAAGAATTCAACACTCGACGAGGCAAACTCGCACTTCGTCGGTCTGATGGTGAATCCCTCCTCCTGGAGTCTTTGTAGTACAGTCTCAATCGTGATCGTATGTTCGCGCCAGGTCTGGGAATGGACGATAATATCATCGATGTAAAAGTCAACATCGTTGATACCATCCAGGATCCTGCGCATTGACCTCACAAGCGTCGCGCCGGCATTCACCATACCGAACGGCAGCTTGAGGTAATGGAAATGGCCATCTTCGGTTGAAAAACCGGTTTTATGGCAGTCCTCAGGCTTTATTTTAATTTGCCAATACCCCTTGGCTAGGTCGAGTTTTGAGTAAAACTTATCCTTGGCAAATTTGGTGAATAAAGTCTGGGTAGTGGTCATAGGCTCAGGATCGAAGACCGTGATCCTATTTAAGGCCCTATAGTCGGAGCATACCCTTTTACTCCCGTCCTTTTTCTGGACAACGACTACTGGCGCTGAATATGGCGACGTGGAGGGAACAATGATACCCATTTGTATCATCTTATCTGTCTCCTTCTTCAGTTCTGTCCGCGTCGTGAAAGGTAACTTATATGGCTTCAGTCTGATGGGGGTATCATCTATAAGGTCTATCGCATGATAGTAATTCTTCGCAGTGCCAGGCACGTCCGTAAAAATTTCTTCATGCCTTTCTAGGATCTCCACCAACTCTCTCCTCATAGAATCTGTGATGTCTTTACTGATCTTAGTGTCAGACAGCTTCTCCTTCTGTACCATTGTAGGATTCATGTCCACTAAAGCGATATTTTCTTCGTTCTCGGTGTCTAAGAGCACCGCAGAAGCACCTATATTTCCCCGATGTTGGTCCATCTCTTCTTCTTCTTCACTCTCCTCTCTCACATTATATTTCTTTAGTAGATTGATATGGTACGTCTTAATTACATCATCAACTTGGATCTTGTAATTATCCTTACCGTACAATTCCACCACTGTGTACGGTCCGCCCCATCTCATCAGCATCTTATTGTTGGAAGTTGGTAGGAGAACGAGAGCCAAGTCTCCTACTTTCAGCTTCCTGGTCTTCGCGCCTCTGTCGTAATATTTCTTCTGTGAAATCTGGGCTCTTGCTAAGTTTTCTCTAGCCAACTTTAGAGTTTCGTTTAGCCTTTCTTGCAAGTCAAAAACATACCTGTATGTTGACCTTGCCTCTTCAGGATTGATATCTCCTGCCCAAATTTCATGTAAAATTTGCATTGGACCTCGCACAGTCCTTCCATACAGGAGCTCGAATGGAGAGAATCCTGTGGAATCCTGCGGAGCCTCCCTATATGCAAATAATAATGGCTCTAGAAACTTATGCCATTTTCTCACTTGCTCACTGCACATCCTTCTGAGCATTCTTTTCAAGGTACCATTGAACTTTTCTGTCAATCCTTGACTCATTGGGTGATAAATACTAGAGAACTTCTTGATGTTAAGCATCTTCGTCACGTCCCTCATTAAATCAGAAGTGAACTGACGACCATTGTCACTGAGTATTTCTTTTGGCACCCCCAACCTCATGAAAATAGATACCAAGCTTTCGGTAACTTTCTGTGCAGTAATACTTTTAAGAGGTACAGCTTCCGGATAACGCGTGGCCGCATCCACAAGCGTTAGGACATATTGATGCCCTTCTGAAGATGGTGGTGAGATAGGTCCGATCAGGTCAATAATTACCCTTTGAAAAGGCTCCTCAATGATGGGCATAGGACACAGAGGTATTTTCTTCACCGAGCCTTTCGGGCACGTTCTCTGACATATATCACACGAGTAACAATGTTTTGTTACATCTTGATATATATTTGGCCAATAGAACTGTTGTGTGATCTTACCCATTGTCTTCTTTACACCTTGATGGCCACCGAAGACTTCATCATGTGCCATCTTCATCACCCTACTCCTATATTCTTTTGGTACAACCAAAGTGAATCTCTCCTGCTGATTTTCCATCACTCTTTTAAATAGTACTCCATTCTTTACCATGTACTTGTTCTCACCTTTTTCTATTGACCTCCACACCCTCTGTAGAGTAACATCGTCCTTTTGTTTACTCTTAAAAGTCTCCCGATCACTAGCAAGTTCCTGTAGATCTTCACTATGAGTCATCTCCTCTCCTTCACCCACAGCTACTACATTCTTCTTCCCGGAACTTCGTGTGCGCGCGGCTATCTCACCTCTCAAAGACTCACCATCCTCATTAACACGATCTACTTCATCAGACCAGCGTGTACTCTCTTCAACTGATGTCACTGGGACACCCGGTACTTCTGTACCTTCTTCAACATCTATTAGTGGTTTTATAGGGACTTCAACTTCTTCTTTTTCTGTAACTTCTTCATCCTTAGATGAACATTGGGACCCTGTGATCACATTCAGTGATGGCTCCGCGGTTGGTTCGACATCTCTTTTCTCGACGTCCAAAGACTGTGGTACGGACGGTTTCCCTCTGTAAAATTCTTCCCCCTCCAAACTCGCCATTCCAAAACTATGATTGGTTTGTTCAGATTCTTCATAAGAATCTTCCTCAGCGTTCTCGGCGATGGGGAATAGCAAACTTCTATGGTTATGCTCGTCTTCTACTTTACGAAGACCTCGACACTCAGTCGACTCCCACGCGAGGTTAGGCTGACTCAGGGAGGGGCAATGCGCCTTTGACATTCCCAATGACTAAATCATAGACGACTTCCGGCAGCACTGCTGCGGTTGTCCTACCCACGTAATAAGGGGTATCTACATCGATACTTGCGAGAGGAGCTTCAATCACCGTACCGTCCAACAATCTTATTTTCATGTTGTCTCCCACATAACACCTCTTCGGTACGAATTTCTTTCGCACGACAACAACATTACAACCGGTATCACGGAGGGTTTTGACTTGATAGCCATTCACCATCCCATAAGTCACAGGTAGGTGTGACAGTCTGTCATTTTCCACCTTCTCTATTTCATTCAGGAGATTCGGCTCTTCACCTGAACCATTCAGGACTTTACTGCCGTTTTCAGAGACTCCGGATGCTCCCGTGCTCTTTTCTTCCTCTTTCTGTCTGCCTGAACTACTCTGTCCTCTTCCACTATTGTTGAAATATGGAGGGGCTCTACAGTCTCTTGCGAGATGCCCTCTCCTTTGACACTTGAAGCACGTGATCACCACCCTGGGCTCACTGCTACTGCGACGCTGACCCTGTCTGTCGCCGCTTCCTCCACCGATCTTGCTTTCATTGTTTGTTACCCTCGACGTACGTTGGTCATTGCTTTTATGATTACTATTCGTTGAGTAACCACTGCCTCTCGATCTAAAATTATTATTATTATGTTGACTCTTATCCGCGTGATTGTGATTTCGTGTGTGACTGTTTGTTGCGAGTTTTAAACGATGAGCTTCCATGTATCCCTCTGAACTAGCTATGATCTCTTCCGGTATCTTCTTCTTTGTCTCCCTTAGGTAGGTAGCGAGTTCTTTGGGGACAGTATTTAAATACTTGTCCACTGAGAAAAACTCAATAAGATCATCTGGTGTCAGTGTCAC